>CAUYLG010053505.1:0-60198 GCA_963573385.1 Cacajao melanocephalus | reverse complement strand
ATCAGGAAGCCCGAGAGGAGCCAGGTCCACACAGAGCCGCTCTGGGCAGCTGCCCTCTTAGCCTCTTCCACCTCAAGGAGCCAAAGCAAACCCCTGGCTCCAGGGATAGAGGAGAAACTGCCTTCATTCCAGGCCCTCACTCTGGAAAAAGGGGTGATGGGTAGCCTAGGCCTCTGAGAAAATAGTCTGTCATCAATCTCTGCAAAGCAAAGCTGTTCTTTTTCCAACTTTATTCAGAATGTTCTGCCTTCAAGGTACTGATTGCACACAGGAAATGTACCAGGTATAGTGACTGAGCTGGGGCCAGCAATGGAGATGGAGCACCGCAGACCCTTAAGAGTTCAAGCCATGCTGGAGTGGGAAGACCTATCCACCTTCTGACTGTACGAGGCAGAAGGCTTAGAGTCCCGGAGCCAGACTCTTTCCTGATTTTCCTTGTGCTGATGGCAATATACTAAACAAGTCTACTCTCCTTCACTGCTAAGCCCAGGGATGCAGTTTCACTCCCTGGCACTCTGCTCTCTTCTAGAAGCAGTAAGCCTGGCTCGTAGGGAACCACCCTGAGGAGTATGGGAAGGGGAAGTCTGTTCACTTGCCCTATCTCCCAAACTACTAGAGGTGGGGTTGGCACCCTCCCCAGGCTCTCTGAGCCTACAGAGCTAGCCCAGTCTCCAGGCAAGACCCAGGCGCCCTGGGACTTAGCTCAGGGAGGGAGGTATAGGCATGGGGTGCTCATCTGTCCTGGGGGCTGCAGAGCCCTGCCCCTTCTCCAGGTGGCAGTAGGAATACAGAAGCTAAGCTCACCAAAATCCTATTCTTTAATGTTTCTAGTGAATTTCCCAGAAACATTTTTAAGTAGACTACCAAACTACCCTTTCTCAATAAAAAATTCATTAAACCACTAAAAACCCTCCCATGCACTTTTTCTTGCAAATCAGATATTTGTATAAACAAATAAAAATAGGAAGAAAAAAGAAAGAGAAGATATTTTCAAATGGAACTTTTTAAGTGATGAAGACATGCACTTGGGGGTAGGTGGCTGTGAGTTCTCATTCGTGTTTTGAAATCCCAAATTAATGAGCATGATAAACTGCTATTGCTGGTACTGGCTTTACCCCAAGTGGCCAAGTGGCACTGTCTGACTCTCTACTCTGAGTCCTTGGTGGGTCCCCCCAACCTTCCCCTAACCCCCACCCTTTCTCTTTCTATTGACTTGGGACAGCCCTTGTTGACGTGACAATCACAGTGGGAAGGGGGAGTAGGGGGAGGTCACAGTGCATGGGGTTCAAGGTCACAGTGGGCAGAGCAAGGGGGATCACATTGCAAGTAAGTCAGGTCTTTCCCTCTGCTCAAGTCCAGCAGTGCAACCCGTGGCAGACGACCCAGGAGGCGGTGACGGTGGCGACGGTGGCATCTTTTCTTGCCTGCATTTATCTGCACTGTTTGACGCCTTGTGACTCATCAGGACCCAGAGGCTGTCTGATCACATTATTGGGCTGCCTGCTGTCTTCGGGTTGGGAGATCCTGGTTGGCCTGTCGAGGATGGGTTTCTCCTGCTCCTCCTCCGGGCTGGCACTGCCCAGGATCCGCTTCCGGGCGTCGGCGTACTCGGCCTCCCGCTGTGCTAGGGACTTGACCGGAAGGGCGGGCCTGCTGGTGGAGTTGGGGCTGTTGACCATACCGTTGCTGGTGGGCCTCTTGAGGATGCGGATCTGTGGAGGGGGTCCCCCGGGAAGGCTATCGTCCTGAATCACAATGGGCACTTTGGGAGGAGATTTGGATTTCCTGCCCGCTGTTTGCCGCCTCTTCCCAGCTCTCAGCGACCTCCTCCTCTTCCATCTTACTCACTGCTTTCCCTCCTCGATAGTGAGTTCTTATGAGATCTGATGGTTTTATGTTTCTGGTAGTTCCTCCTGTGTTCATTCTCCTTCCTGCTGCCTTGTGAAGAAGGTGTCTTGCTTTCCCGTCACCTTCCACTATGATTGCACGTTTCCTGAGGCCTCTCCAGCCATGCTGAACTGTTAGTCAATTAAACCTCTTTACTTTATAAATTACCCAGTGTCAGGTATTTCCTTTAGCAATGTGAGAACAGAGTAATCAACTAATTTTAGAACATTTTCAACACCCTGAAAACATACCCATTTTGTATCTGTTGGTAGTCACTCCTCATTCTTTTTGTTCCCACAGCCCTTTGTAACCACTAACATACAATATGTGTTTTTTTTCTTTTTTTTTTTTAACTTTTTTTTGGGAGATGGAGTCTCACTCTGTCACCCAGGCTGGAGTGCAATGGCACGATCTCAGCTCACTGCAACCTTCACCTTCTGAGTTCAAGCCACTTCTCCTGCCTCAGCCTCCCAAGTAGCTGGGACTACAGGCATGCGCCACCATGCCCGGCTAATTTTTGTATTTTTAGTAAAGATGGTGTTTCACCATGTTGTCCAGGCTGGTCTCAAACTCCTGACCTCAAGTGATCCACCCACCTCAGCCTCCCAAAGCGCTGAGATTATAGGCATGAGCCACTGTGCCTGGCCAATATGTGGTTTTTTTCTGACTTCTTTCACATAGCATATTTTCATGGTCAATCCATGTTGTGGCATGTATCAGTACCACATTCCTTTTCATGGTTGAATAATATTCCATTGCATGGCCATACCACATTTTGTTTATTCATTCATCAGAAGTTAATGGACATTTACATTGACTTCATCTTTTGGCTATTACGGAAAATGCTGCTTTGAGCATTTATGTACCAGTTTTTGAGGGGTCATACTTTCAGTTCTCCTGTATACATCCATAAGACTCAAATTCCTGAGTCATATTGTATCTATGTATGATATTATGAGGAACTGTCAAATTATTTTTCATTGCTTTGGCAGCATTTTACATTTCTACCAGCAATATTTGAATGATCCAATTTCTTTACATCCTCACCAATATCTGTTATTATCCTGTCTTTTTCATTACAGCCATTTTAGTAGATGTGAAACAGAAACATTGAACATAGTACAGAGTTCCCATATATACCTCAAAATACACAATACCCCTATTATTAAAACTTGCATTAATATTGTGTATTTGTTATAATTAATAAGCTAATATTAATACATCATTATTAATTGAAGTCCATAGTTTACATGAAGATTCATTCTTGGTGTTATACATTTTATGGGTTTGAACAAATGTATAATAAAATGTATCCACCATAACAATAGTTTTGCTGCCCTAAAAATCCTCTAATAATCTAACTATTCATCTTTCCCTTCCCCATAACCCCTAAAAAGCACTATCTTCATCGTTTTCCTTTTCCAGAACATCAAATGTAATCATAAAATATGTAGCCTTTTCAGATTGGCTTCTTTCACTTAGTATTATTCATTTAAGGTTTCTTCATTTTCTTAAATAAACTTTTATTTTAGGTTCAGAGATACATGTGAAGGTTTGCCATATGGGTAAACTCATGTCACTGAGGTTTGTTGTACAGATTATTTCATCACCCAGGTATTAAGCTCAGTACCCAATAGTTATCTTTTCTGCTCCTCTCCCTCCCCCTACCTCCACCCTCAAGTAGACCCCAGCATCTGTTGTTTCCTTCTTTGTGTTTATGAGTTCAAATAATTTAGATGCCACTTATAAGTGAGTCTGTTCTCTATTCAGTTTTTTTGTACTTATGTTAGTTTGCTAAGGATAATATCCTCCAGCTCCATCCATTTTCCTGCAAAATACATGGTCTTGTTCTTTTTTTATGGCTGCATAGTATTCCATGGTGTATATGTATCACGTTTTCTTTATCCAATCTGTCATTGATGGGCCTTCATGTCTTTTCAGGGCTTGATAACTCATTTCTTTCCACAAATTCATTTTTATATTTCCCTTTAGCAAATATTTACTGAGCTATATTAGTGTCACTGTGGTTTTGATTTGTATTTCACTAATGATGTTGAGCATCTTATAACATACTTATTGGCCATTTACATATCTTCTTTAAAGAAACTTCAGATTCTTTGCTCTTTTTTTTTAATTGGGTCACTAATCTTTTTATTGCTGAGTTGTAAGAGTCCTTTATACATGCAAATACACATTTCTTATCAGATTCAGACATACGGTTTGCAATATTTTCTCCTAGTCTGTGGGTTGTCTTTGTACTTTCTCGATGATGTTAACATTGCATTTTTGTGGTGCCTTTCCCTGAAGCACTGAACTACTTTGATATATGAGGCTCATGAACAAGGTTGAGATTGCTCTTGTTTTAAAATAAATATACCAGCATTTATATATCTAAAAATATATTTTCCATACTCAATTCATTGTCTTAGTAGGCTACATATTTATTCCAAATATAGCTGAGCATGGTGGCTCATGCCTGTAATCTCAGCACTTTGGGAGGCTGAGGTGGGAGGATCACTTGAGCCCAGGACTTAGAGACCAGCTTGGGCAACATAGTGAGACCTCACATGTATAAAAACATAAATAAATAAAATAAGTAGCCAGGTGTGGTGCCATGCACCTGTGGCTCCAGCTACTCAGGAGGTTGCAGTGAGAGGATCACTTGAGCCCCGGAGGTTATGGGTGTAGTGATTGGGCCACCGCCCTCCAACCTGAATGACAGAGGGAGACTGTCTCAAAAATGAAGAAGGAGAAGGAGGACGTGGAGGAGGAGAAGGAGGTTGAGACTGCTTTTCTTTTAAAATAAATATGGCAGTCTTTAGATGTCTAAAAAAGATGTTTTCCACACCTAATTTATTGTCTTGTTAGGGTACATATTTGTTCCAAATATAATACTACCATTGTTTATATATTCAATTTACTAGAAACACAAGAGGTCAGTCATATTGTTCTAAAATAGTGTTTCTCAACCTTTATGGTGCTTCAGAGTCACTTGGAGCACTTGTTGATATATAGACTTGTGGGTCCCACCCTGAATTTCTGATTTAGTAGGTTTGAAATGGAGCCTAATAATTTGCATTTCTAACACATCTCCAGGTGACACCAATGCTGCTGGTGCTGGGTCAAGCTTTGAGAATCACTGTTATAGAGCAGCATTTCCCAGAGTGTCTATTGGGTATTTTAAAACATTTTAATTAGTTTTCTTTTTCTAATCCTATGACAGATTAGTCTATGGGATATTAATAGCTATTACATGATGGAAGGATTTTATTTTCATATAACTTTGTGAATATTTGGATTAAGCAGATAGCAGATGTATTTCTTTCTTTCCCTTCCCCTGCTCCCCCACCCCCGCCACTTTTTTTAAAGAGGTGAGGTCTCACTCTGTCACCTAGGCTGGAGTGCAGTGGCTGGAGTGATCACAGCTCATTGTAGCCTTGAACTCTTTGGCTCAAGAGATCCTCCCAGCTCAGCCTCCTTCATAGCTCAGACTACAGGCATGTGCCACCATGTCCAACTAATAGATTTCTTTACTGTAATTTTCTCTGAGCTTTTAATCTGTGAATGAGCATTTACAAGTTCCAAGGTTGAACATGATATTTTTTTCCCACATTTTAACCATGGGCTGGTTTTTCAAAAACACTTTATGAAATATAATTGGTATTTGTATATATTTATTTTTAAACTTCAGATGTTGAAAGTGTGCTGTTCCATACATTTTGATATATATAGACATTCATGTCCACAACCAAGGTGATTATTATATCCATAATCCTTCCAAATTTCCTCCTATCCCTTCTTAATCCTGCCCTCTGGTCATCACCATCTCCTGCTTTCATTACCAGGCAACCACCCATCTGATTTCCGCCATGAGTTTGTAATTTCTAGTATTTTACATAAATAAAATAATACAGTATGTCATCTTTTTATTTTGTCCTGGCTTCTTTCAATTAGCATACTTAGTTTTAGATTTTTTCTATGTTGTTACATTTATCAGTAGTTCATCCCTTTTTATGGCTGAATATATAGAAGTCTATTGTATGGGTATACCACACTATGTTTATCCATTCTTTCATTAATGGGCATTTCTATGTTTTGGCTATTATAAATAAAACTGTTTTGCACATTAGTGTACACGTCTTTACAGAGACATAAGTTTTCAGTTCTCTTGGATAAATATTACTATAATGGTTGAATCATATGGGAAGTATATGTTTACCCTTTTAGTGTGTTTAATTTTTAAGAAAACTGCCAAACTGTTGTGCAAATTGCTCCATTTTGCATTCTCACCAGCAGTATAAGACAGTTCCAGTTCTTCCAGATTCTCACCACACTGAGTGTGATCACTGTTTTCATTTTAGCCATTTTAATAGATGTGTGTTGATATACTGTCATGTGTTTCTCTAATGATTAATGATGTTAAATGTATTTTCATGGGCTTATTTGCCATCTGTATATCTTCTCCGATGTAATGACCGATCAAATATTTTGCCCACATTATACTGGGCTTTTCTTCTTTTATTGTTGATTTTTGAGAGCTTTTTAAAAAGTACATTTTAAAGTCCTCTATTAGATATATGACACTTTTTCAAAGGAACATCTAATCGGACTGTGTTGCTTAGTTTAACTTTAAATGCATAAAATCATCTTTTTAATCTGTATTACTTAAGGTTGATTCTGATTCAGTAGTTGTTTTAATTTGTTCGTGCTGTTATAACAACATATCTGAGATTAGGTAATTTATAATAATAGAAGTTTGTTTCTCACAGTTTTGGAAAGGCCAAGATCAAGTTGCCGGCAGGTTCAGTGTCTGGTGAAGGCCAAGTCTCTACTTACAAGATGGCATCTTGAGGCTGTGCGTAGTTGCTCATGCCTGTAATCTCAGCACTATGGGAGGCTAACGCAAGAGGATCACTTGAGCTCAGGAGTTTGAGACCAGCCTGGACAACAAAGCAAGGCCTTGTCTCAACAAAATACAAAATAAAAAAATTAGCTGGGTGTAGTGGTGTGTTCCTGTAGTCCCAGCTGCTTGGGAGGCTGAGGCAGAAAGGTTGCTTGAACCCAGGAGATTGATCCTGCAATGAGCCGTGATTGCACCACTGCACTCCATCCTGTGTCACAGACAGACACTCTGTCTCAAAAAAAAAAAAAAAAAAAAGAAAGAAAAGAAAAGATGGCACCTTGAACATGGTTTTCCGCAGAGGAGACAAATGCTGTGTCTTCACATGGCAGAAAGGACAGAAGGGCAAAAGGGTTTATTTAATTCCCTCCAGCCCTTTTATAAAGCATGACTCCCATTCATACCGATACAGCTGTCATGGCCTAATCACCTCCTAAAGACCCCACCCTTTTTTTTTTGAGACAGGATCTCACTCTGTGGCCCAGGCTGGAATGTAGTGGTACAATCACAGCTCACTGCAGCCTCAAACTCCTGGACTCAAGCGATCCTCCTGCCTCAGCCTCCCGAGTAGCTGAGACTACAGACACACACCACTATGACCAACAAATTTATTTTATTTTATTTTTTATAGAGACAGGGTCTCACTATATTGCCCAGGTTGGTCTCAGACTCCTGGGCTTAAGATATCGTCTCACGTTGGCCTCCCAAATTGCTGTGATTATGGGCATGAGCCACTGTGCCTGGCACGCCCTACCTCTTAATATATTTGCATTGGAGATTAAGTTTCATCATAAATTTTGGAAGGGACACAAACATTTAAACCACAGCAGTAGATTTGTTGTTGAGTCTCATAGTCTTCTTTCCTAGTAAGTCCTCAGATTATCCTGATTATGCTAATCCATGGACCACACTTTAAGTAGCAAGCCTTTAGCATGCAGTGAAACTGATCTAGGAGAGAAAGGTTGTGCTTAGATTGATCATCTATCTTCCTTATTCATGAATGTTGGCTTCAGATTTGCTTGCCTATTAAAAACAATGAAATCTGCTGTCAAATAACAGTTTTTTTGCTGCTGAAGAGTGTGATGGACACTCTTGGATACCTACTGAATCCCTACCACCCCTTCTTCCTTGTCAACAAACCCGAAAATGACCACATCATCTGCTGAGGTAGTAAATCCTGATTAGTCTAAGCCAATGGTAGTAATCTCTTTCCCCTTGTTAGTGTTTGCAGTATGGACATATAACTCAATTTTCATTAATTATATGAGAGAGGATGTTTTGGTGGGGAACTTTTTGAAATAGTTTACTCAATCTTTAATAGATATTCACAGGATAATATGGTCTCTTCTTCCACTGGTTGCAGTTATGTTAGATGTTGTGGCTGGAACTGCAGCAATCATCTTGTGAACATAAGGAAGAAGAACATGGCAGAGGACAAAACTGCCACTTTACGCATGGCGGAACAGAAAGATGGAATGAACTTTGTCCTATAATTCTTTGAGACACTGAACAAATGAAACAAAAGAAAACAAACTCACTATACAGTACTAAGGGGGATGGTGCTAAAACATTCATAACAAACTCCGCTCCATGATCCAATTACCTCCCATCAGGCCCCACCTCCAACATTGAAGATTACAATTCAGCCTCTAATTTGCTTGCTTTATCAGCATTTCATTTGCTTGCTTCTGTCTATGTTCAGCAGCAAGGGTACAGGTGTGGAATAGGCAGAAAGTTAGATTTAACTAGGGTTGGAGCTTTTTCAAGTGAGTAAGATGAAGCAAAGGGTAAGGTAGTTGAAGGGGTGATTACAGCGTTTGACCACTGTAATGAATAATTTGGAAACCATGAGGTGGTTGAGGGAGAATGAAGGTTGAAGGCTACGCCTGAACTGGGATACACGCAAACTTCCTCAAGCATAATATACTTGCGTCCTGAGACCGATGTTAGTATCAATAGTCATATCATTACGGACAAATGGATGAACTCCTGCAGTGACTGCTTTGACTGTGACAACACTGACATGAAAATATAAATTCTGACATGTGTGTTAAGAAATCCAGTCACATCACTAATGTGCAAGCCTCACTTCATTTGTATATTACCTTTCCTATGGAAGGTAAAGCCATGAAACAATCTATCAAATACTACGCATGCTTCAGAGGCTGTTACTCAGAAAAATGAAGGTTTGAGTAAAAGCAGATGAAAGACTAGAGATACTAGAAAGGGGATAAAGAGAAAGGTGGAGTAGAAAGGAAACAGCAGCCCCTGAGAATAAAAATTCCACTAGTAAATCAAAGTAGTAAAGAAATAATATCTTAAAAAGAACTGATAGGATAAACAAGAGTAATAAAAGGGTGGTATAAGCAGAAGCATAAAAAGTATGGAAAATAATATAATAATATTATAGATAATTTATATAATAATATATAATAATATCTTCAGTGATGCTTCTTAAAGAATAAAGTTGAATTTACTTATCATTGAGGCATTTGAAAAGAAATTTATATTTTTTCAGTGCTTAGTATGCACAAAGCATTTTCATGGGTTTATTTATATTGCACTCTCAATAGCTCTAAAAAGTAGATGCCATTATATGAATGGAGAATCGGAGATTTGGAATAGTTAAATCACTTATCTAAGCCCTACAACTTTTCTCCGAGTCCAAAGCCAATGCCCCTTCCATTACTCAAACCATCTCCCAGTTTAATGAGATACTGTATGTAAAAGTATCTTTTTTTTTTTCTTTCTCCATCTATGTTCAGCAGCAAGGGTACAGGTGTGGAAGAGGCAGAATGTTAGATTTAACTAGTATTCGAGTTTTTTAAGTGAGTAAGATGAAGCAAGGGGTAAGCTAGTTGATGGGGAGATTACAGAAGGGGTGATGACTCACTCTGTTGCCCAGGCTGAAGTGCAGTGGTGTGATCACAGCTCACTGCAGCTTTGACCTCCCAGGTTCAAGTGATCCTCCCACTTCAGCTTCTTGAGTAGATGGGACTGTGGGTGTGTGCTACCATGCCTGACAAATTTTTGCATATTTTGTAGAGATGGCACTTTACTATGTTGCCCAGGCCGGTCTCTAACTCCTGGGCCCAAGCAATCCTTCTGCCTTGGCCTCCCAAAGTGTTGGGATTATAGGCGTGAACCACAACCCCTGGCCTAAAAGTATCCTTTTAAAATTTTATTATTAAAATCTGTGCCTAATTTATAATTTTATAATAATTCATACTTAGAAAATGGAACAGAATGTTTACAGTTGTGTCTATGAAGATAAGTATGCTAGCTTAAAAGCCACACAACAATTTGACAGGTTGAAGGGTAATGCAAATGAAAGTTAAAATGTTCCTCTGAATGAATGCATTTCATTGATCCTCATAACCGACATATCTTTTAGTTCTATTTTTGTACATTATACTGTATTTACGTTCCTTTCATTTGATTGGATCCTTCAATTTTATTTCATTTTCTACATAGCCTTCTCCACAGATACTAAAATATCGTTGGCTGCTGCTTTTGGCTAGGTGTCTACTATGCAGCATGGAGAACCTTACTCTATTCTCCCAAATCCACACTCTGCTTATTGCTGAGTTATCTCCAACTTGATTTTTCCAGATTGTAAAAGTTTACAGAAATTGTCAAAAAATGTAATAGCCAGGCATTTGATTATATTTGTTACTACATTATGCTGTGTGAATAATATTTTAAAACGCAGAATGAATGACATCTAAAACATTACTAGAAAAGTAGTCATGTTTAGGGAGGTTAGAAATCAGTACATTTCACAGATTTCAGAAACCTATACGAAAACAACACTGTTTTAAATACAGCAAGTCTACCTTCCATAAATTTAGGCTAAATTGCTGCTTTGTTTCCTATATAAGGAGAAGTGGATTTTAAAGATATAAGAGACAAAACAAGTATAAAGACTTTCATTCTTTTTTTTTTCATGGCAACTTATTTTGAGCTATGTAGATTAAGTGGAATTAGTATTTCCGTGGTCAGACTGCTACAGATCAATTTATCTTGATACAAGCCTTATTTTTTTTTTGGAAAGAGAGTCTCTCTCTGTTGCCCAGGCTGGAGTGCAGTGGCGCAATTTCAGCTCACTGCAACATCTGCCTCCTGGGTTCTAGGGATTCTCCTGCCTCAGCCTCCTCAGTAGCTGGGACTACAGGCACTAGCCACCATGCCTGGCTAATTTTTTTTTTTTTTGTAGAGACAGGGTTTCATCGTGTTGGCCAGGATGGTCTCCATCTCCTGACCTCGTGATCCACCTGCCTCAGCCTCCCAAAGTGCTGGGATTACAGGCATGAGCCACCGTGCCCAGCCTAATACAAGCCTTTTTTTTTTTCTTTTTTCAGGTCAGATGGGTAATGTGCCGACGTCGTAACAAGGTTCAAGGGTGGCACATCTCACACAAGCGTGTGAACACCCAATCATCATACACATGAACTACAAAAGGATCGTACAAGTCTTAACCATAGGAGTCATACCATAAATGTATTTGTCTGAGACAAACAAGGACAGAAGAAAAGATGAAGAGAAGGAATACAGATACATTGCTTCAGCCCTATGTGGCACGTTCTTCTGTTCCGATCCCAGACAAAGGTCTGTGGATGTCCCTGGCATTTGTTGATTGAATTTCACAACAGAATGTGGGGCATGACATACAGCCTAATGATTTTCCCTATCACAAACTATGCAGGGAAAAATACTAGGCCATGTAAACATTCAAGCCAAGCAGTGAACTATTCACTAATAAGTTAGAAAAGTTCAAACAAGCTTCTTCAAATCAATGTACTGAATAAACTGAAACCTCAATGTTCCTAAACAACTTTACTAATCAAAAAAACTCAACTCTTATATTATTTTCAACTTTTCAGTAATAAATATATACATATTCAGTTAGAATTGCAAAAACATGGAATGAGATCACTTTATTTTATTCATTATTCTTTGGATGAATGGTAACCTATCTGTTGTCCTTTTACCACATTAAGGTACTTTGTGTTTAATATAACCAAAAAAGTCATGTAGAAAAAGAAGTCATACACAGAATACCTTCAGGATGGGGGTAGGATTCCTTCTTGAACTTCTTCAAAAAGAAGGAATATAAAAACTCATATAGGGGAGAAAAATTTTAAAATTGAAGTTTTTACATCTTTGTCTGCTCAGGCTGCCATAAGAAAATACCACAGACTGGGTGGCTTAAACAGCAGAAATGTATTTCTCACAGTTTTGGAGGCCAGAAGTCCAGGATGAAGGTGAAGGGCAAGGTAGGTTTCATTCTGAGGCCTCTTCTCTTGGCTTGTAGGTGGCCCTACACATTGCTGTGTGCTCACATGGCCTCTTCTCTGTGTTCACATGGGGAGAGTAAGTGAGCTCTCTGGTAAGAGCTTATAAGGGCACTAATCTCATCATGAGGATCCTACCACCACCAGGACCTCATATAACCCCAATTATTTCCTAAAGGCTTCATTTCCAAATACCATCACAGTGGGAATTAGGACTTCAACATATGACTTTGGGGGGATACAAACATTGAATACAGATATATCACTTCAGCTGTATGTGGCATGTCCTTATGTTCCAATCCCAGACAACGTTCTACAGGTGTCATTCCCTGGCATTAGTTGACTGCATTTCATAACAGAATGTAGGGCATGACCTACAGCCTAATGATTTTCCCTGTAACAGACTATGCAGGGAAAAATACTAGGCCATATAAACATTCAAGCCAAGCAATGAACTATTCACTAATAACACATCACAAACATATGTGGCATGACTTTTAATACTAGTGCCTGTGTACCTATTAATTTCCTCCTGGATGCTAGGTTTACAGATCAGACTCATTATCATAGGGAAGACTGTGGTATCTTGGTTATGGTTTCATTGTTTGCTCAGCTAAACTTCCCATTAAGTTGATTATCAGAAATAACGTAAGTAGAACATTTGCCTATCAGTTGTTGGCAGCTGGTATTGTATCTGATTTGTCAGTGTACATGCTGCACAAGTCATTAAGTATTTTGAATAACCACTGTTTATACATATTCTTTATTCATATATTATCCATCAAAGCATATAATAAATCAAGGCATATGGAAATAGAAATATTTAAAAATAATTAGCAACTATTCTCATTAATTTAAAAATATTATTATTTTCTGATTTTAATGTAACTCAAGCTTAAAAATAACTAAGTGATCTTGAATAATAAAAGTTAGATTTAGAGCCTCCTGTGATTTCAGTGAGACTTCAAATTTTTTTCATTTAGGTGAAATTTACATAAAATTAACCATTTTAAAAGGAACAAATCAGTGGTTCACAATATTGTACACCCACTGCTCCTAACTACTTCCAAATGGTTTTCATCACCCGGAAAGGAAACCCCATACCCGTTAAGTAGTTGCTTCTCAATTCCATTGTCCCAGCTCCTGACAACCACTAATAGAGATTTTGTACAAATTTGCCTATTCTGGACATTTCATATAAATAGAATCATACAATATGTGGTTGGTTTTTTCAACTAACTTTTTTCACTTAGCATACTATTTTCCAGGTTCATCCATGTTGCACCATGTATCAGTAGTTCATTCTTTTCATACTGTTGGATCATATTAAATTGCATGTATATACAATAGTTTGTTCATTCATTGTCTGTTGATGGGTATTTGGGCTGTTTCTAAATTTTAGCTATTGAGTTAGACTTCTAACAGTACAATCAAGGCTCAAAACCCCTGAAACTCCTTCTCTGCCCCCAGTTTACATTATTAACTTAACTATCTTAGAAAGAGGATCTTATTACTTCATGTATCTTGCGGCACTTGGCTGTGTTGCTCCTGAATTGCTCAGTCTCTTCCTATTTGAAAGCTTATGGAAGAATCTGTCTCATGCACTCAGCTTCCACAACAGAAAAATTAATCAGGCCGCACAGCTTGAACTGCTCCTTTGCTTCCTCCTCCACCCTGTTGATCAGTTCTTTCCTAAATAGACTGCCTTTCAATCTCTGCTGCTGCTTCCCTGCTTTTTTTCCACCTGGTATTTGCCAGCCATGCACCTGGTCCTCTGAGCGATTTGACACGTGTAAGAGTATTTTTGTTCATGATCTAGACCATCCCCTAAAAATAGCTTGGTATTATAAAACTTCACTACACCTAAACACAACTTTAAAAAACCATATAGATGAAATTTAATATGAATCATATCCCAGCTTTCCCCTCCTCTCATTCCCATCTCTGCTCTAGTTGGCCATTCTTATGTCCAGCTTTTGGCTTGATGGCAAAGGAATAACTTTTAGTTATATAAACCAAGTCCTCATCCATATACATGTTATTCCTCTGACAAAACAGAATGCCTCGACCCAGTTTAGCTCTTCATTTCTTCTGAACAACAGCCATGAGGCTTGACTACAAGTTAAGAAATACAGGTCAGGAGGACCAAATTACCCCTAGTGTGCTCCTGAAATCATACTATGTTAGCACCTGGCTTCTCTAGGTTTACAGAAGGCCTATACTGGTAGCCATTGTAAGAGCTTTATCCTTTGCATTTCTACTCAAGGAAAACTTATTCTTGGATGTTCCTCAGCTCTGAATTGCTCTAAAGAAATATTGTCCTTAAGATTCTAAAGCCAGCCAAGCATGGTGGTGCAGCTGCAGTCCCAGCTATTTGGGAGTCTGGGGTGGGAGGATCGCTTGATCCCAGCGTTTGAGGCTGCAGTGAGCTGTGGTCGTGCCTCTGCACTCCAGCCTGAGCTGCAAGACCCCATCTCTTTAAAAAAAAAAATTGTAAAGCTAAGAGGAGGCTGTGGGTAACTTCCCTCATACAGTGCTGGCTTTACCCAATAGACAGAGCACATGGTTACAAACCTGGGGCATAAACATTTTTTGGGGGGGCGGAAGAATTTGTAGTTTATTATTTTACACAAAGCATTGAGACAGTCATTATGGGAAAAACCTAAATATAGCTTAAACTTCTGTTTACTTAGTATATAGTATATCATTATTTTATTGTTAAAATTGTCATACAGTAAAATGAACTTTTTAGTCTACTGTCCTATGCATTATAGCATATCTTTTAAATTCTAAATTACATATGAAGTGGAGGCACTGCAAACTTTTCATGGCTTAGTGCCTCTACAGGGCTTAATCCAGCCCTGTAACTCAGGCATTTACAGGTCAAAAATGAATATCTAATTTTAAGAAGACTCATGATATAGCTCTATCATCTCTCATCTCACATTTCAAATTAAATAATGAGTTACAAATAGAGCATTTCACTGCCAACCTCCTTTTTCCTTCCTGTGTCACATGGTAACTTTTGGCAATCAGCCCATTCTCTGATCAACAGAAAAAGAAATAATTTCCATAATTTTCAAGGATAACTGGCTCTGAAATGTGAAATGTTTCTTACTTGCCTTTAACCTTGGAAAACTTTTTAAAGATTTTTGAAAATGTTGGAGTTGAAAAAGTATAGTTTTGGTGATATAATATCTTAACGTGGGGTATATCTTATTTGAAACTTTACATCTTAAGTACAAATTAATTAATTAATTAATTAATTAACTAAACCAGGGTTGCACTGTGTTGCCCAGGCTTAAGTGCAGTGGTACCCTCCCAGCTCACTGCAGTCTCGACCTCCCAGGCTCTCATGATCCTCCCGTCTCAGCCTCCAGAATAGCTATGACTACAGGTGCATGCCACTGCACCCAGCTAATTTTATTTTTTGTAGAGATAGGTTCTTACTATGTTGCCCAGGCTTGTCTTGAACTCCTAGGCTCAAGCAATCTTCCCACCTCAGCTTCCCAGAGTGCTGGGATTATAGATGCGAGACACTACACCCAGCCTACTCTATTTTTCAATTTCTGTTTTGGTGCAGCAGTTTGCATGTTGAACCATAGGGCAACTGATTTTATTTTTCAAAATAATTTTAACCTGGCACTTGAAATTAATGTTTTCTACCTTCCCGTGTTCCACATAGCTTATAGCAAGTCTGTACTGAACAAAGACTATTTATACCAAGGTGGGATTTGAATCTGTGCCTTCTAGTTTGGAAAATTGAATGCCATTCAATTTTATAAATATACGTTGATTATTGGTCAGGTGCTGTGGTTCATGCCTGTAATCCCAGAACTTTGGGAGGTCAAAGTGGGTGGATTGCTTGAACCAAGGAGTTCGAGACCAGCTTAGGCAATAAAGGAAAACTCTGTCTTTACAAAAAATTTTAAAACGTATCCAGGCCTAGTGGTGTGTACCTGTAGTCTCAGGTACTTGGGAGGCTGAGATGGGAAGATCACTTGAGCCTGGAAGGTTGAGGCTACAATGAACTGTGATCATGCCGCTGCACTCCAGCCTGAGTGACAGAGTGAGACACTCTGTCAATTTTTAAAAACATGTAAAATCGAAAAACTAGAAAAAATAAGTTATTGTGTATAAGACATTGTTAGGCACTGAGGGTGGTGATGTTTGAGTAGAGACATTAATGTAGCGAAGGAGTAAACCATGTAAAGTTCCCAGGAAAGGGCTTTCCAGGACAAGGCGGCAGCCCATCTGAAGGTTCTGAGGTATGAATGAGTTTAGCATATTCTAGAAATGGAAAGGAGAAGAGTGTGGCTAGAACAGGGTATACAAAACAGTGGAACATGAGGTCAGAGAGGTGGAGGTAGATAGAATAAAAAACATGTAGGGCCATACTAGCTCACAATTAGGATTTTAGACTTAATTCAAAAAGTGATTGGACAAGAGAGTAACATGATCTGGTTTATAATTTCAGAGTCCTCTGCCTTCCCTTGCCACTGTGTGTAGATTAAAATTGGCCAATTCCTAATCCCAGCACTTTGGGAGGCTGAGGTGGGTGGATCACGAGGTCAAGAGATCGAGACCATCCTGGTCAACATGGTGAAACCCCGTCTCTACTAAAAAAATACAAAAAATTAGCTGGGCATGGTGGTGTGCACCTGTATTCCCAGCTACTTGGGGGGCTGAGGCAGGAGAATTGCTTGAACCCAGAAGGCAGAGGTTGCAGTAAGCCGAGATTGCGCCACTGCACTCCAGCCTGGCGACAGAGGGAGACTCTGTCTCAAAAAAAAAAAAAAAAATTGGCCAATTCCTGATGATGATTTGACAGAGCCTCCTAAAAAGACCTCTTTCTTTTTACTTTGGGCAAAAGGAAATTTACCATAAGTGCAGACCCTGGGGGAACTCAGTAGTATTCCAGTTCTCTGTCTTTAGTGTTTCAGTTTTCATTTTCCCCTTTCTGGTGGACATGGTCCAAGGCCCCTCATCAGTGTCTGGCTGAAAGTAATCCACTCAGCTTTAAAGACACATGCACATTCTGTAACTATTCAGCCATTTCTCCCTGTCCCTAAGCCTGTGGGTGGAATAGATGTGTCACTACATCGCTGTTAACCTGGTAGTAAGTATTTCATTACTTGGGTTCTCCGAAATAATTACTGACCCGATAGTGGGGCTCCTGGTGTCATGAGACTTGTTCTAGTGCCTTGCTCTGACACACCTGTTTCAAAGCATATTTGCAAATAACTCCAGGGACTGCGGAAAAGCCTCCTTTCCTTTTCCTCCAAAAGGATAAGTATACACCTGTAACACAACTTAGAACTTACAGTTCTCAAGTCACCACATTATTCTAGGAATAGCTTTCATTCTGGGTTTTTTTTTTTTCCTCTCCCAGGTAAAAACTGAGAAGTGAAGTTCTTTAGCATCCAAATGGCAGAACCAGATTTAGAATCCAGTAAGAACTATCTGTGAAATGTAGCAAGCCATGTCATTATATGTTGCTTTGTTGCTAAAGATATACTAATTTGCCATTTAAAATTTCACCTTCCCTGGGTGCAGTGGCTCATGCCTGTAATCCCAGCACTTTGGGAGGCCGAGGGGGCGGATCACCTGAGGTCAGGAGTTTGAGACTAGCCTGACCAACATAGAGAAACCCTGTCTCTACTAAAAATATAAAATTAGCTGGGCATGGTGGCACATGCCTGTAATCCCAGCTACTCGGGAGGCTGAGACAGGAGAATTGCTTGAACCTGTGAGGCAGAGGTTGCCATGAGCCGATATCGCACCATTGCACTCCAGCCTGGGCAAATAAGAGCAAAGAGCAAATCTCTGTCTCAAAAAAATAAAATATAAAAAATAAAAAAGAAAGAAAAAAAAAAAGAAAAGAAAAAAATTTGTCTTCCTCAGTACCCAGACTATAAACTTTACTGGCCTTTATTTAGATTCCATTTTCAAAAGGACGTTCCCCTCACCCCTATCAGTTTTATTTGAAAATATATTTTTAAACCTGCAACTTATTGGGAAAAATATGGAGAGTGCTTTATTTTTGCTGTATGCATAATAAAACTAAATAACCAAGACTAACATTAGTTTGAACTTTACCTTGGAACATGTCCATGAAGAACAAAGGAAGCCAGACTAATCTTTTTTATTTTCTCCACTCCAGCTTCTTAGATCAAAGACCCTTGGACACAAGTAAGTTACAGCTTTTGAATTACTTGTAGTAGCTTGGATCCATCTTGAAGACTGCTTACTTAGAGTGAAGATTTTGCCCTTTTTCCAGTCTTCCGTTTTCCAAGTTATTTCAGCCATTATTTCACTTCATTCAGATTTCTTATCTTTCAAACCACATTATTTGGGAGGATGAGCTATGGGCTGAATCAGACTGATTGTCAATTTTGATTTGGGAGGAAGGTTTCTGAAATGCAACAGCACTATAGCTCATTGCTCAATATTCCAAGAGATATCATTGCTATGATTCTCAAAGTTTTCAAATATTTACACAGAATGTTGGATAGCTAATATGTTTCAGGCATATCGCTTCAAAGCAAATCTAAGAGATTGGTAGACCTCCTCCGTAGCTGACTTTGGCTATACTTGGGTTTATTTAAATAAGATAATGAAATAAAGACAGCTAACTACAGATTAGCTTCCACATGCCTTTGTTTTAACACAAAGTTTACAGTCACTCTGAATCAAGATTTGGCAAATTTTTTAATGCAGGGTGCCACACTGCTAACTTCTATTATTCTGGAAAAGTAATAAGCATGGGCAAGGTGCACAAAGGGGACTCTTACTCTGCTCAAAGATTTTCTCCCAGGCAATCTACAGATAGTGTTAACATGGTCATGTTTTAAAATAAAAATATTTCATAGGTTAAATATATTGTCTTTGATTTTAGGTAGCAAGTGGATTGTTAGGGGTTAGATCAGGAGTTGGCACTTTTTGGTTTGTAAAGGTCCAAACATTAAATATTTTAGTCTTTGTGGATTACAGTCTGTCACAGCTACTCAATTCTGCTGTTGTGGTACAAAAGCATACATAACACTTCATAGCTGAACTGGCATGACTGTGTTCAAATAAAACTTTATTTACAAAAGCACAGCAGGCTGAGTTTGGGTCATGTCCCATAGTTTACCGACTTCTTGATTATAACACTTAGAGGTTTCTTAACAGAATAATTTCAATACAGCCAAAGGACATAATGAAATTATTATTACTATTATTTTTGAGACAGGGCCTCACTCTGTCACCTGGGCTGGAGTGCAGTGGCGCCATCTGGGCTTACTGTAGCCTTGGTCTCCTGGGCTCAAGCTGGAACTACCAGCTGCTCTGATGGCTGAAGTGCCTCTGGGGTGTGAGGTATACCAGGACGCCCAGCTAATTTTTCTTTGGTAGAGACAGGGTCTCCCCATGTTGTCCAGGCTGGTCTGGAACTCCTGGCCTCAAGTGATCCTCCTGCCTCAGCATCCCAAAGTGCTGGGATTACAGATGTGAGACACTGTGCCCAGCCCATCATGAAATTATTGGACGACTGAGAGAATGACTTGATAGGGTAGCTACTTTATAATCTTGCCATCAACCCTAGCATCTTCACTATACTCAGAGTCACCTCATCTGCTGCCTTTGGACTTGAGCTAATATTTCACTCTGGCTAAAAGAGGAGACACTGCTGATACTCATTTTTCATTGATCTTATTCTCATAATTCCCTTAGAAATAGCAAGATCTGGCATTTTACTAGAGCATTAGAATTTCTAGAAGTCTTGCTTATAGCAAATTTCATAAGGCAACTAGTGACTAAAAAGGATCTTTATAGGATCCATTTGAAGTAGAATAAGCGGGATTTATTTCAATGTGTCTCCAGTTTCTAATTTTGCATGTGGCTAAGTAACAGTTTATGCCATTTTGCTGTTCAATTCCTTTTAGAACTCATCTAAATACATTTGTGCATTTACTAAGACGTGCACTTTTTACTGTACATCAGAATAACCATGTATAACTATTATGCTTTTCCTTAAGTCTTACAGAGAGAATATCCTTCAATAAGTACTTTCACATATGTTTTCTCATTTAATATAATTTAATTATTTTTACAGATGAATTATAGAGAAGATAAAGTTACTTGCCCAAGGTTACCCAACTAGTTGAGTGCAGTCAGGCTTCAAAACAGGTCTGTGTGACTCCAGACACTTTGCTTTTTCCACTACATCACAATGCCTACAGGAAGCTACTTGCAGTTCTTGGCGGGATTTGTCTTTTTTTTTTTTTTTTTTTTTTTGCTTTTAACCTTAGTTGTTTTCAAGTAAATCACAGAAGAACTGAATAGCATACTATTTGATTATTTTCCTATATTTCAGAAAGACGTGTTTTCAGAAGGGGATATGGTGAATGCTTTTGTTTAAAAAACCATAGCTCTATAACTAGAATATTTCCAAATAAGGGTGACTTCCAAAAATTATTTGCTTTCTTGGCAGTCTCCACACATTCTTTGTGAATGCAACTACATTTCCCATCTTCCTTGTTCAGCAAAGAGTCATATGCTAATAAAATTTTTTGAAAGGTGTGGCTTGCTAATATTCTTTTCAAATTTGAAATAATCAGATTTCCTGGCATCATAATTTTAAACTGTGGTAGAGCTGGCTGAAAAGTTAAACATCCTGAAATTAACTTTTGTTGGGGTGTAGTTCTGTGTAGCCTTGAATGTGGATATGAATTGGCGTAGAAGCTAATGCCAAAATCTTAAGATAAAGCTATTCAAGGGTGTGCTTTTTATAAGTGTGAAATAAATTTTCTTTTATCAGAATGGCTTTTTTTTTCTTGGCCAGAGCAGAAAACATCACAGTGAATCATTGCATAATAAAAAGTGGGGTTAGAAGAGCTCATCCTTAACATTGTTGCAGCATGTGTGATTCTTAGGCTTCAATCATTGTTATGCAAAAATATAACTATTTCTCTAACACCTATATTTCAGAGTCTGAGCCCCAGTGGTGCACTCCTTAGCACAGCAATGCCATGCATTTGAGGTTTTATATGGTGCCAAGGTGTTGGGGGATATGGGGTGAATCACAGTAATGAAGGGACACACATATAGTTGTTAATCAGAGGTATAAATAGATAGCTGCTGAGATGTCCAGTCTCCTGGTCCACAGGGTCCCTTCAAGTCAGAGGTCCTTGGCTGCTTTCCTACTGCTCTTGGGGCTCGGGAATCTTTGCCAATGCTGCATACAGACCTGCCTGTCAAGAAGCATCTAACAGCTGTTGCTTTCTAGGATCTTGATGCTTCCCTGCTAGAACAGCCGAGAAATGAAAGTTACTTGATTCTCTGCACTCGTCTTGCCCAGCTTGAAAGAATTCATTTCTAGTCTGAGGAAAAGCCTTCTCCCTTTCTATATTTTTAACGACCTCAGTGCCTGTGGAATTTCTTCCTTTGTGGGATTAGATCTCTTGAATCTCTGAACTTGCTCTTGCACTTAACGGTTTTTTTCTGAGTCACCTTACCTCTTTTCCCCAAGACAGTGAGAACAGAGCCAGCTGCCTACTTAGGTGGAAGGAAAGAAAAGGGCAGAATATATGAAGAAAAAAATAGTTAAAACCTTAAAATATTAGCTTGTCATCTTATCCACTAGAATCAGCTAATTGCTCATCTGTGGAGTTTTCTCAGTGCCTGATGAACTTTGATTTAGAGTACAGAAATAATGGTGCTATGGTGACTATCACAAAAATCAGTATAAGCCTATAAAACCAAGTCCTTAAAAACTCCAGAATGAGCAGTGGGGCCAAGGTGCTGAAGAAAGGGCTGCTCTTGTGAAAGTTTCAACTTCTCTATTTTTTTAAAAGAATATTAAATTTATTATTATTTTATTGTTTTTTAGAGACAGGGTCTTGCTGTGTTGCCAAGGCTGAACTTAACTTCCTGTTTTCTTTCTTTCTTTTTTTTTGAGATGGAGTCTCACTCTGTTGCCCAGGCCTGAGTGCAGTGACATGATATTGGCTCACTGCAACCTCCACCTCCCGTGTTCAAGTGATTCGCCTGCCTTAGCCTCCTAAGTACCTGGGATTGCAGGCATCTGCCACCATACCAGCTAATTTTTGTATTTTTCATAGAGATGGAGTTTTGCCATGTTGGTCAAGCTAGTGTCAAACTTCTGACCTCAGGGGATCCACTAGCCTTGGCCTCCCAAAGTGCTAGGATTATAGGTGTGTGCTACTGCACCTGGCTGACCTCCTGTTTTCTAATTATCATTGATACTGACTACAGAGCAGTTGTTTGGACCACAACAGAGCAGATATTATGCAGCAATTAAAAATTATGCTTTTAAGAAATATTTGACGTCATCAGGAAGTGCTCACAATGTAATGTCAAATGAATAAAGTAGGATTTTAAAAGTTTGCATGTACAGAATATCAGAGATTATGTTTATTTTTATATACTAGAACCCTGATGAGAATAGGGTTTTCAAATAGGATTTTATTTTCCTCATATTACCAAAAATATGAAGGTAGAACATCCTGAGCTTCTGCAATGTTTTCCTGTCATCATCCAGGTCCCAGGCTTCTTCTATCTTTCCATTCTACCACTCTTAGCCTGTGATTTTGTCCTCATGCTTGTCACTTCATGGTCACAAGGTGGCTGTTCCACATCCAGACTCACATGCATGCCCCCAGGAAAAGAAAAAGGAAATAATAAGGAAAGCAAGATGTTGCCTGAAATCTCCAATAAACTTTCCCTTCCATCTTATTCATCCAGAATCTTCAAATAACTGGGAAACATTGCTTTTTTCTGGGAATATTGCTATACTGCAGAGAGTTGAATTCCTTCAGTAAAGAAGAAGGGTAAAATGCACCTTAGACTATCAACAGTATTTGTTACATCTGGTGTATCTCAATGTAGTAATAAAAAGAAGCATAACACAAGCAGCCATGCCTCTAACTCTCTTACCCAGATAAAAGACTAAGTGACTATATGCCACAACATTACCAGTGTTTATATTTTAGTGGTAGGGTTCAAGGTATATTTAATCTTCTTATTTATAATTGTCTGTGTTCCTTGAATTTTCTAGAGTGAACACATACTATTTTCATAATCTGAGAAACAGCAATTTTTAAACAAAAATGTACACACATTATATTGTTGCTGTAGTTACAATAACAAACACTGAAAAAGGAACCTATATATTCATCAATAGAGAGCTGGTTAAATAAATTATAGCATATTCCTACAACGTGACACTATAAAAGTTTAAAAATGAAATACTTTTTTATGTACTAATGTAGAAAGCATTCTATTTATGTGAAGTTTAAAAAAGCACATTTTGAAACACTCTGATCCCATTTAGTATCTTAAAATATAGAGAGATTTGGACAAGGCACAGATATTCATATAAGAATTGAAAGGAGTTTGCAAGACTATGCATCAATCTATTAAGTTTTCTTGGGGGAGCAGTGTTGAGGGAAGTACACCTGACTTTTTTTGAATGATACATTTGTTATTATTTAAATTATTTGTATTGCTTTTTAAAATTTTTATTTATTTATTTTTGTTTGTTTTTTGGGACAAAGTCTTACTCTGTCGCCCAGGCTGGAGTGCGGTAGTGCGATCACAGCTAAATGCAGCCACAACCTCCCAGGCTCAAGTTATCCTCTCACCTCAGGCTCCCAAGTAGCTGAGACTATGGGTGTGTGCCACCATGCCCAGCTAACTTTGCATTTTTTTTTTTTTTTGTAGAGATGGGGAACTCATTATGCTGTCCTGGCTGGTCTCAAACTCCTGGGATAAAGTGATCCTCCTGCCTCAGCCTCCCAAGGTTCTGGGATTACAGGTGCAAGCCACTGCTCCCAGCCTATGGCTTTAAAAAAAAATTACATCTAGATATACCAAAGTAAACAAAAATTTGAGTTAGTCCAATAAAGGGTCATGGTCTTTAAGGCTCCAGATTTCTGGTTTTGAGACAGTGATTTTTTGCTCATTTTGGGTAGACTGGTGCCTTTGCAAGATACACCGAAGGATGAGATGTTACCTTCCTCAACTCCACAAATGTGCTGTTGAATAATTGCTTTCATATAGCACATAAATATCAGTAAGAAAAGGGATGAGAGACCCTAGAAGAATAGGAAGGGTTGGTAGCAGATCAAAAGATGGATTGAATTGAAAAAGGCAACTCCAGCTTAAACACCAAAGACAAGTTTGTAGGAAGCAATAATCGGGTCATTTTACTTGGTGGTCTTGGATGTCACTTGAGTATTTTTCTTGATTTCAAAAAAAAAAAAACTCCTATTGCCGTTCTGCAAGCTGTTTACAGCCTTATTTCCTGAGATATGTTAACAGTGATAGATGACATTTTGGAGCACAGTGCACATGTCCTTGTTCTCTTTCTGCAACCAGAAAGTCCATGATAACCCCTTAGAAACAGCTGCAGTCTGAATGTGTATGGCATGGACTACACTTACCACCAGCGGGAATGGGACCAAGGTCCCAAAATGAGGTTTTTTTCCTCCTTCTCCGATTCAAGTATGACCGAGCTGCTGAAGAATACAAGACAGCATTTAATGCATGAAAGCTACTGCTGGGATGGCTCTTGAAAAAAAATATTTCCCCTATAGACACTGAAATTTTATAATTTCTGTCAAATTGGCTTTTTTTTTTTTTTTTTTTTTTTTTTTGCTTTTTGGTAAGGCAACAACATAAAAACAAGCAGCCTCTACTCCCAAGACTGCACATTCTCTTTTTGGCAGGTGTATTTGCTCTTCTGATTTTTATCATTTGTTTAATTAAAAGTGTGAAAAATTGTCTTCCTCAAATCTTTCCCACATTGTACTTCCGAATGTCTATGCCTCAAGGATTTCTCCATCTGCTTCTAACCTCCCAGAGAAATCTAAAAGAGGCTCCCCCACTTTCTCTCTTACTCTAGCCAACAATGTGTGAGTGGAAGTCTATTACCCATTTCAGTTTCAGTTTTATTCTCTGGCCACCTCGGAATCATGTATGAAAATTAAGAAATATATTTGCAAAGTGCTGGGAGAGTCATTGAAGATATGGGCAATGAAATATATATGTACCTATTCTCTTGGAAATCATCTCAGGGGGCTGAGGTTCTAGTTAATACTGAAATTGTTTCCTTTCAGATTAAATCATAGAAATGAAAAATGAACAACTTGCAGCAAAACCACCAGTAACAGTGGATCCTTCTCTTTCCCTCTTGCAGGGCTACCAGAAGACCTGCTGTTTTTCTCGGACCACTTCAGAAAGGTCAGTGGGGTTGCTAGAGTGGAGCAGAGGCTCCTCCTCTACTGCTACCACCAGCACGCGACCACACACTCTGTCTTGGAGGCCACCATCTGGCCTGCCATGCCCACTTTCTTGTCCTCATGCACTGCGTGATCTTCACCATCTGGAACTGTAGGCAGGCAGGGGTGCAGGCTGGATTGCAGCATAAGTTTGGTCCATTTTGCAACACTGATGAGAACAAGATCATGGGCTTCTACTGCTAGGGGACTCTCAGGAAAGGCCCAGGGTTCCAATCTACCTGTTGGCCCTCATCATCTGTGTGAAGCTGGGCTTCACGGATGCAGGGGGACAGAAGGTCGAGTTGGGGGTGAGTTTGAGGATAACCTGAGGCCTCTTGAACCTGCAGGAGGGCTGGGACTTCCTTCCCTTCCTCTGAGAAACCCACAGCAGCCACTTCTAGCCAAGAGTCCAGACAACTTCCAGCTGTTGTCTGCTCCTGCATCTCCGAGCTTTTGAGAACTTCCAGGCATGATTTATTTGTCCCTTTACAACATTCACCTTTTGTGATAAGTGCTCAGTTTAGCCCCTTGGATGTGGAGGATACGACGTGGCAATCTTGTATGTGCAATCCTGCAGGAAAGGAGTCTGTCCTACCAGTGTGGTGGTGGCCATCAGGGTCTCACTGTGGACCAAAACTGACCCTGGGCATAGGTTGCCTGGTCCTTTTGGACCGTAGGCCTTGGCTATGGACTCGGGACCCCCTCACATGTGACCTTGGCCAGTCAAGAGGACTCTGTGGTAGTCTTTTTCATCTAAAATGGGAGGCATGTTTTAAGGCTTGAATGAAATAAAAGTTAATCTACAAAGTTAAAAAACTAAAAATCTATAATGTATTTTGAACTTCCTAGACTTTTTTTTGTTTGTTTTTGGACTAGGTCTCACCCTACCGCCCAGGCTGGAGTGGTGGGATCATGACTCACTGCAGGCCTCAAATTCCTGGGCTCAAGGGATCCTTCTACCTTAGCCTCCTGAGTAGCAGGGACCACAGGCATGTACCACCACCTCGGGCTAAGTTGTTTTTTTGTTATTTTTTGTTTTTTTAGATACAAACTCTCCCTTTGTTTCCCAGCCTGGTCTAGAGCTCCTGGCTTCAAGCAATCCTTCTGCCTCAGTCTCCCAAATTGCTAGTATTACAGGCTTGAGCCACCTCAGCTAGCCCTAACCTTTTTAAAAAATGTATTTTTGGGAAACTTTTCACCCATTGAAAATCAGCAATCTTCATTTTTTGTTTTCTGAAACAACAGCTTTATGATATTTTTATGGGTTGTCAAACAAATATACTTAGTAGACTAATTTATGGCAGAATTTGTGAAACAGGGCGGCCCAAGCTATGAGATTGCACCCTGTGTTATTTGGGAGGCTTGCGTGGTTGAGTTGCTAAACTAAGCTGCACAACTATTCTCAGCTCTTGACTGCATTGGCTTTTATGTGACCATTTTCCTTCTTGTTCCACGTTGATTTTGGACATTTTTGAAAAGTTATCATTTTCAGACATTTGGATAAAGACGAAAATTGTTGCCTTGGCTCCAGTATCAGTTCCTTTCATAGCACTGAATATGCAATTGCTACCAGAGTTTTGGTTCTCTATTTCTCCCTGAGGACATTGGTATTAAGAAGAGATTTGACTCAAGCTACCTGATCATACCCATCTTATATACAGTTGCTAATATGATATGATTAGCAAGACAACTTGGGTATGATGTCACAGTGGTGTGGTAACAGAATTCTGATTTATTCTACAGGCGCTTTGGCTATTTTACTATTTTCCCCATTCAAGTCTATTTTTTTTTATTTCTAAGAAAAAGAATGTTACAGTTAGGTTATAACTATGTGACACCACCACAATTATCATTTTCTATTCAATTTTAATTTTTGACTGTCATAAAATGCAAGCTTTACTGAATTAGAATCATTCCGAATTGTTTTGCTCCTTAGAAAAACATAATAGCCAGACGTACAAGTTCCCAGTCTGGTTACTAATGTAATTCAACCAGTCAGGCAGTGATCCAGTCCATTGTTCAGCCATTGTACCCCAACAAAAAGCTAATTTCATCAGTTATATCAATCTTATCTAAAGATTTATAATTTGAGCAGTGTTATTTCAACAGACTCGTTTTCCAGAGTGCATCTGGAAAATGAAGATGCTATAGAAAACAAAGAAATAGAAGTAGGGAAAAGAAGGATGATCATTAGATGTGTTCACCATGTTTCCTTCCAGTTCTGTTTTTATCATCTGACTACACAATTTGTTCAAGTCTAGATAAATTATTGCTTCCCACAGGTCATCATTCTTTCCACTCATGTCAAAACTATTCATCATCATCGCCAAAGTGTGTTTTGACTTATGCTGTGCTTTGTAAAGGATACACCCAAGGTTGGAGGTAAAATATGTGCCAGAGACTAGGACTACAAAAATTAAACATTTGGCTTTGTTCATGGATACTCTCCAAGTTTGATCATGTACTTTCATGCTTCTGACCACATGCAATTCTGTCCCTTTTGTAGAAAACACTCAATGATTCCCTTGCACAGCTGGTTAATTTTTCAAAGTCCTTTGAGAAGCAAACCAGTGTCACTTCTTCCAGAATGACTTTCTTGACTTTACCCCATTAGTAATAAATTATTCAATAACAACCCCCAATTTTTTAGTAATTTCCATGGGCCAGAAAATGTACTGTTTTGAAGTCATTATCCTTCCTGACTATACCTAAATCATTATTTAATTATCACAACTACATTATGAAGCAGAAAATGTTACTACCCCAACTTCCCAAAGAGGAAACTGCAGTTTAAAGAGATTAAGTAACTTTCTTAAGACCACACAGCCAGTGCATGGTAGAGGTAAAATTTGAACCTGACTTCTGTAGTCTATGTTCTAAGCCACCAGATCATATGGTTTGGCTCTGTTTGCTGCCCAAATCTCATCTGAAATTGCAATCCCCACGTGTCGAGAAAGAGAAGTGATTGGATCATGGGGGTGGTTTCTCTCATGCTGTTCTCGTGATACTAAGTGAATTCTCAAGATATCTAGTTGTTTAATAAAGTGTGAGGCTATTCTCCCTTCATGCACTGGCTCTCTCTCTCTCTCTCTCTCTCTCTCTCTCTCTCTCTCTCTCTCTCTCTGTCTCACCTACCGCCAAGTAAGACGTGTTTGCTTCCCCTTCCACCATGATTTTAAGATTCCTGAGGCTTCCCCAGCCATGTGAAACTGTGAATCAATTAAACTTCTTTTCTTTATAAATTACCCAGTCTCAGGGAAGGTCTTTAAACCGGTGTGAAAACAGACTAATACAAATATTATTTCCCAAAGAGTAGCACATGAACCACTGCTGCTTATGAGATAATTTTCAATGGTACATGGATATCTTTACATAAATTATTTTCTATTATTTATTGTTTTTAGCAAAACATACAGAAAATAGGAAAACAAATAAAATCTCAGCATTTTGCCAAATTTTCTTTGTATTTTTGTTTTGAAAAAATTAAACATTACATATAGAGTTAAAGACGTCTTTGTGCCTCTCCCAGATCTCATTCCTTTCCAACCTTCCTCAGAGGTAATCATTATCCTAAACTTAGTGTTTATCATTCTACTGTAAGTTTTTTAACTACTACTAAATACTTATTTATCAATATACAGTATGTAGTATTGTTTTACTTGTCTTCAAACTTTATATAAATATCATACCATATGTGTTATTCTGCAGCTTGTTTCATTCACTCAATATTTAGTTATTGGTATTTATTTATTTGATACACTTGGCCTCTGTTCATGCATTTCAAATGCTGAACACTATTTCATTACATCAATATGTTACTGGTTTATTTATACATTCTCCTTTTGACTGACATATATATTACTTCCAATGTTTGATATTATAAATATGTTGTACTTAGCATTCAGTTGCAGGTCTTCTTGTGCACATGTGCTAGATTTCCTCCAGGTACAAAAAAGCAGAACTGTAGATATAGGTTATATGTATCTTCAACTTTATAAAATATTACCAAATTGCTCTCTAGAATGTGTCAATTTCCATTCCCACCAGCAGTTTATGAGAATTCCCTTTTCTCAAAATCTTTAACCAACTTCTTAAATTTTTCCAATCTTGTGATGGGAAATGTGATTTTGTAGTTTTTAATTTGCATTTCCTGATATCAGTGATGTTAATGGATTGTAGTAAATAGCCAATAAACCCCTTTCATGGTTATTATTAATAACCTTTCATGGTTACTATTAGAATAAACCCCCATGAAAGGGTTTATTGGCCATTTGAATTTCTTCTTTTGTGAATTGCTCATTATCCCTATTAAAATTATTTATTTTTAAAATTTATATAGAGTAAAATTCACTTTTTTTGGTACATGCTATGAGTATTTGACCAATGCATAGAGTTGTGTAATTACTACCACAGACAAGATATAGGAGATAATATCCCTTTATAGTCAACCCCTCTCTTTATGCACAGTCCTTGGAAACTGCTGATTTCTTCTCCATCCCAATAGTTTTGTCATACCCCAAATGTCATATAAATGGATTACACAACATGTAGATTTCGGGCGTCTGGTTTCTTTCACTTAGCATAATGTGTTTAAGATTCTTCCATGTTGTTATGTATTTCAGTAGACTGTTCTTCTTTGTTGCTGAGTGGGCTTCCATTGTATGGATGTACTACCATGTAGTTATTCATTTACCAGCTGAAAGGGTGTTTTAAATTATGAATAAAGTTGCTATGAAATTTTGTATATAAGTTTTTATTAGGCATATGTTTTCATTTCTCATGGGATCACTGGGTCATGCTTGAGACTAGGTAATTTATAAAGAAAAGAATTTTGTTTAGCCCGTTTTTCTGTATTCCGGGAAATCTGAGGGCATGGCCTTGGCTTCTGGCCAAGGCCTCATGTTGCATGATAACATAGCAAAGAAGGTCAAGGGGAAGTAGACACATGCAAAGAGACAAAACCAACGGGCATCCTGGCTTTATCACAACCCATTCACCTTGGAACTAATCCATTCCTGGAGAATTAATCTAGTCTTGTAAGAGCAATAACTCATCTATTACTTCTAGAAGGGCACCAAGCCATTCATAATGGCCCTGCCCCCATGACCCAAACTCCTCCCACTAAGCCCCATCTACCAACACTGCCACTTTGGGGATAACATTTCAATATGACTTTTGGAGGGGACAAACAAATCATATACGATACATAGCAGCTTGTGTAAATAATGATATGTAGTTTTCCTTTAATCTGTTAATATAGTAATTTATATAATTAGATTTCCCAATTTTGACCCATTCTTTCATTCTTGTAGAAAATGCTACTATGTTGAATTACATCAGGTTTTTATACACTGTTAAACTTGATATTCCTGTTTGTTTTTTTCTTTGTTTTTTTGAGAAAGGCACTCACTCTGTCTCCCAGGCTGGAGTGCAGTGGTTCAATCAAGGCTCACTGTAGCCTCAACTTCCCAGGCTCAGGTGATTCTCCCATTTCAGCCTCCTGAGTAGCTGGGACTACAGGTGTGCATCACCACACCTGGCTAGTTTTCGTATGTTTCGTGGGTACAGGGTTTCGCCGTGTTGCCCAGGCTCATCTCGAACTCCTAGTCTCAAGTGATCTGCCCACTTCAGTCTCTCACAGTGCTAGAATTACAGGTGTGAGCCACTGCGCCTGGGTGATATTTTTGTATTCTGTTTAGGATACTTTGCATTCATGTGCATATGAGAATTTAGTCTTGTATGGTATATATTTCTTATACTATAATCGTCTGGATTCGGTATCAAAGTCATATATAGGCCTCAGGGCATGAGCTGGGTACCTCCTCTCTTTCAGGTTTCTAAATTAGTTTCTGTGAGTAGTAGCTATCTCTGCCTGATAGTTTTAGCAAAACTTCCATGTAAATCTTTAAGGCCTTGGTATCTGTTTTGAGTATGGTAAGGGAGAAGACTTATTCACATACTCAGTTTATTGATTATCAGTTTATTTAGGATTTCTGTTTCTTTGTAATCAGCTTAGTTTAGTAATTAATTTATTTTAATCTTCATGACCTACTCCCATTTTTCTCTTTACCCTATAAATAATTGTTTAAATGATATTTTATTTAACATTGAATATGTGTTTGATGTGTATTTTTTTTTGTATTATTGCCAAATATGCAGAGATTTTTATGCATATGGGTTTTAATTTAGGAAAATGGTATTCTGTTACACATTATATCTCATACCGTGCCCTACTTTTCTACTCACCAGTATGTTTTAAAGATCTATTCAAGTTGTGGTAAGTGAATCTAATGCATTGCTTCTAACTGCTTTATTAGAACTTTATGAAACATTTGTGTGTACCATATTTTACCTGTCCACTTTTCTAATAAGGAACTTTCTGGTTACCTTCATCTTCCTGCTGCCATAGACAATTCTGAAGTGAATGTTTTGTCTGTGTCTTCTTATTAGCCTTTATGAGAATTATTGGTATACCCTTAGTGAAACTGTTGGCCGTATTGGTAATTTGACTGTGTATAGATGAATTGCTGTCTATAATGGCCACAATAGTCTACACTCCTACCAACAGAACAGAACCTTTGTTCCTTTACCACATGCCTATATTTGTCATTTTATAGCTTTTAGAATTTTGCCAGTCTAATAAGTGTAAAATGATACCTATGCTGTCTTAATTTTCATATATCTGATTTTCAGTGATTTTGAACACCTTATCCTATTTCTGCTAGCTTTTTGAGTTTATTCTCTAAATTGCCTGTCCATATTCTTTATCCATTTTTAATTGGGTTTGCTATCTTTATCTTTCTGACTTACAAAATGCCCTTGTATATTCTAGATATTAATTCTTTGTTTGTTTTTTGAAATTTCAAAACTCTTGTCAGCTTCCATAATTCTATCACGTAATAATTTTGCCAGTGATGTCCTTAGTTGAACAGAGCCTTGATATTTTGAAGTTATCATAGTAATTAATGTTTTCTTTTGCATTTGTGCTTCTCAAGCATTTTTGAGGAGTTCTTTCTGACTTGGAGGTCACAAAATATTTTCCTATATTTCCTTTTATTAGTACTATAGTTTTACTGTTCATATTTTCATCTTTAATCCAACTAGAGTATCTTTGTATGTGGAGTTGGATAGGGTCCTGATTACGTTTTTCTCCATACAGTGGGCTGATTTACCAATCTTTTTCTTCCATTGATTTGTCTTGCTATTTAGTTACCTTTGTTCCATTTATGATTATTATTTTTTAGAGACAGGGTCTCTCTATTTTGCCCAAACTGGACTTGAACTCCTGGGCTCAAGCAGTCTTGCCACCTCAGCCTCTCAACTATCTGGGACTACAGATACATGCCACCATGCAGGGATAGTCTATTATTCTTGAGGTAACCCCATCATTGCCTTTATAGGATGAACTTAGCTATTCATAGACCTTTATTCATCAGTATAAATTTTAGGCCGGCCACAGTGGTTCACATCTGTAATCCCAGCACTTTGGGAGGCTGAGACAGGTAGATCGCCTGAGGACAGGAATTCGAGACCAGCCTGACTAACATGGTGAAATCCCGTCTCTACTAAATACAAAAAATTTGCTGGGCGTGATGGCGCATGCCTGTAATCCCAGCTGCTGGGGAGGCTGAGGCAGGATAATAGGTTAAACCCGGGAGGTGGAGCTTGCAGTGAGCCTAGATTGTGCCACTGCACTCCAATCTGGGCAATAAGAGCAAAAATCCATCTCTCTCTCTCTCTCCATATATATATTTACATTAAGTTTATCAAGTTCCTCGAACAATTCAACTGGAATTTTGATTAGTATTGCATTAAACAGATTAAAATAGTGAGAATGTTTATAGTAAGTTGTCCCATCCAAGAGTATGGACCATTTCTCTATTCGTTTAAATAATATTTTATTCTTTATTGGAAATTTTTCTCCATAAAGGCATTTGTTTCTTTTGTCTTTATATTATTTGTAATTTCTGGTTGCCATTGTGACAGTTTCACATTTGCTTGTCTTTTTTAGCACATTATTACTGATGTCAAGAAATGGAAGTTATTTTTGGAGGTTAATATTTTATCTGGCAACCATCTTGAACTCTCATATTAATTCTAATACTGCAGTTTGTCTGCTGAATCTGTTGCTGATGTTTTTTAGGTAGATCATAATATTTTTATTGTAAGTAATTGCAGTTTGTTTGTTTTGTTTTTGAGATATTGTCTCACTCTGTCGTCCAGGCTGGAGTGCAGTGGCACAATCATAGCTCATTGTAGTCTCAAACTCTTGGACTCCGGGATCCTTCCACTTCAGCCTTCTGAGTATCTGGAACTACAGGCATGTGCCACCACACCCAGTTAATTAATTATTATTATTTTTTTTCTAGAGACAAAGTCTTGCTATGTTGCCCAGAGTTGGTAGTGTGGAATTCCTGGCCTCAAGTGATCCTCCCACCTCAGCCTCTCAAAGTGCTAGGATTACTGGTGTGAGCCACTGCACTAGGCCCTTTCATTTTGCATTAATTAATTTTTTCATTATATCATTGGCCAGAGCTGACAGTAATAGATTAAAAGTTAGCAAAGATAGATGGGAACCATGGTCTTGTTTCTGATCTCAAAGAGAATACATCTAAAGTTTCTCCATTTGTTATAACATTTATGATAGTTTTTAAAAAATATAACCTTTAGCAAGTTAAAGAATTATCTTTCTGTTTCTTGTTTGCTAAAAAGTTTCTTCCTTTCTTCCTTCCTTTTTAGGAAAGACAGAAAAATTAATATCTATCCTTTATTGTCCACTTATGCTCCAGGAACTATGCTGTACATTTTACATACATTATTCCTTTTTATTCTCACAGCCTCCCCAAACAAGTAAATACTACTACTAACCATATTTTACTCATGAGGGAAAAGAGCCTCAAAGAGGTTCAATTTTAATACATTATCTAAAGAATGATGGGAAGCTGGCACTCAAACCTTGATCAGGCTGACTTCAAAGGCAGAATCTTAATGAAATGCAAGCATCGAAGTATTATTAAGTACCATTTGTGTAAAGCCTTAGATATTTACGGTTACCTCTTTGGGTCTTCATTGGCTTCTTTCTACTGACTCTGAGTATCTTTAAACTTGATATAGCATCCTGTCGGATCACTGTCAACTTCTGGCTCATTTAATCAGCTTTGTTTCATCTGCCCACTGAGCTCCCCTTTCAACCTCTGGTCTTCTCATCATTGAAAAACCTCTAACTACCTGCACATTGACTGGAGAGATGACATTAAATCACATTCCTTTTTAAATTTTCTCACACTGGGCAGGATCAAACAATTTTTCATGATTAAAACCAAAGGAAGTTAAGAAGTCAGAATTATTTTTTGCTTAAAAATCTCTTTATAGTTTAATATATTTAAAACTTTTTATTTTGGAATAATTTTATATTGATAGAAAGTTGGAAAAAATGTACTGGGAGGTCCTGTATACGCTTCACCCAGTTTCCCTCATGGTAACATCTTGTATAATGATACTATCAAACTAGAAAACTGATTTTGATGCAATCTACAGAGATTATTTTATTTCACCAGTTTTCCATGTTCTCATGGACACACCCACATGTGCATGTGTGTGTAATCCTATGCAGTTTTATCACATGTGTAGATTTATGTGATAAGTTTAGGACACAAAACTGTTCCTAGGGTCTCCCTCATGGTACTGCTTCATAGCCACATCCACTCCTCTACCCCATCCCTAAACCTTAGCAACCACTAATCTGTTTTCCATTTCTAATTTTGTTATCTCTATGTTATTTAAATGGAATAATTTAATGATTCCATTAAATGAATCTTCTGGATTTACTTTTTTTTATTCAGAATAATTCCCTGAAAATTTATCCAGGCTGCTCTAAAAGTTAATTGTTCATTCCTTTTTATTGTTGAGTGTCTCCCATGGTAAGGATGTACCAGATTTTAATTATTCACCTGATAAAGGCCATCTGGATTGTTTCTATTTTTGAGGTATTATGATCAAAACTGCTATAAAAATTAGTGCACAAGTTTTCATGTGAAGATAAGCTTTCATTTCTTTGGCAAATTAACTGAGGCCAATTGGGTTTCTTCGTTTCTTTTTTCTTTTTAGTATTTGGGTCTTGCACTGTTATTCAGGCTGGAGTGCAGTGGCACGACTGCAGCTCATTGCGGCCTCCAACTCCTGGGCTCAAGCAGTCCTACTGCCTCAGCCTCTTGTGTCATTGCGATTACAGGCATGAGCCACCATGCCTGGCACTGGGTTTCTTTTTGATTATATATAATATTGAAAATCAGCAAATTTTTTGATATGCTTGAAAAAAACATACAATTTTCTCTTTTATTAATGTGAAATAAATTATATTGATGTATTTTCTGTTCTTAAACTGGGTAGAAAGGTAGGTTGCATCTGTATTGAGTCATTGAATAGGAAATTTGTGCTTACTTTACAATCAGTGTGGAGCCATACAAGGTTTATGAGGAAAGTAATATTTTATATAGATTGATCTGGCCAAAGGTTTTAGGATGAATTGAAGTAGGAAAAGATAGGAGATAGATGATGGGGCTAGGTGAAGAAAGAGACTATCACTTTATAGTGAAAGGATGAGGGTTAGGAGGATGAGGAGATTCCTATTCTGATCTCATTTCTATCACTGAACTTGTTATATATGCTACCTTTATCAGGTCATTTAACTTTTTTGTGAGACAGAGTCTCATTCGATTGCCCAGGCTGGAGACCAGTGGTGGGATCTTGGGGCATTGCAACCTCTGCCTCCTGGGTTCAAGCGATGCTCCTGCCTCAGCCTCCTGAGTAGCTGGGATTACAGGTGCCCACCACCATGCCCAGCTAATTTTTGTATTTTTAGTAGAGATGGGGTTTCACCATGTTGCCTAGGCTGGTCTTGAACTCCTGACCTCAAGTGATCTGACTCCCTCGGCCTCCCAAACTGCAGGGATTACAGACCTGAGCCACCATGCCTGGCCCATTTAACTTTTCTTAACTTCAGTTACTTCATTTGTAAAATGAGTGATTTGGCCTGAATCTGTAAAATCCATGATTGCTTTCAAATCTGCAATTCTATAATTCCAAACCATGAGGGAACAGTCAGGATTTTCTTCCACTAGGAAAGGAAAACAGAAGATGGATCTGATAGGCATCTTGAAGGTAAGAATCTACTTGGCTCAGTCACTGATGGAATGTAGAGCCCAAGATGAACTTTCAAAAACTTCTAAACTTCAATGCTGGTTGACAGAGAAAAGGCAACATTATCAGTTCAAAAAAGAAGTAAGCTCATTTTGGTTGAGGGACTTTTAAAAGTTTGATTTTGGATGTGTTTTGTCTGCACACGAAGTAGTTGTGTTATACAACTCCTGGAGGCAGTATTTATATGATATTCTATGTAAATGGCTCCCCTTCATCTGGGAGGTATATAGTACACTGCTTGCACAGCTGTAAACAACAGTCTTGACTGTGGACATCCAGGTGGAAATGTCCAAAAGATAGTTGGATATGAGTCTGGTATTTGGCAGTTAGTGGTGGACAATAAATAGAGACTGTACATTGACAAAAAGTACATGCTGTGACTAGAACCAAGCCTTTAGCTGTAATCAAATTTATGATTTAGTTGGATTATTTCAATATAACTATACTCAACTATTATAATTGTTTATTTTATAATAATCTATTTTGTCTCATTCTGTATATAATGTTGTATAAAAATCATGTAAGGCCTAATTACAGATTCCTCATGCCTGTAAAAATTAGATGATTCTAAAATTAGCAGGAAGTTATACATCTATAGGCCAAGCATTTGTTTGCGAAGTCATAAAATAAATTTATTGCCCAACAGATACATCCAAAGGTTTTACTTTTATAAAAAGAGATTAGGTCATAAAAATGGGCAAAGATTCAGAGGTTCTTATCTTCTTCAGATAAGGTGAAGAACTCCTCCTAAATTGTATTTATTCTTGAGTATTCACTCTGCACATTGCTGTCATGAATCTTTCTAGTTGATGCTTAGCCAGTTTTTGCAACGTTTTATCTCTAGGGAGGGTGCCAGACTGAAGCTGAGTTATAAGTCATAAAAATGAAACCTACTAAAGAGAGGACCACCTGTGTTACTTTTGAGTCAATCCAACTGGTGTTCTTGCTAGGAGATACATGGTGTCACTAACTAAAAAAAATTAAGCAAAACGGATATATCTGAACCTATATTTTCTAATGAGTATCATCCTTCAAAGTCAAAGTGTAATCCTTTTAGGAGATTTGTTTACCATTGCCAGAGACTGAATGTTGGTTATCCCCAAAATTCATATATTAAGTTACTGACTCCCAATGGGATGATATCAAGAATTGTGGTCTTTGGTAGGTGATTGGGTCATGAAGGCAGAGCTTTCATGAATGGGATTAATGCCCTTATAAAAGAGATTCCAGAGAGCTTATTTGCCTCTCCCACCATGTGAAGACACAATAAGTCATCCTCTCTGAACTAGGAAGCAGGGCTTCATCAGACACTGAATCTGCTGGTCCCTTGATCTTGATCTTTGACTTCTTATCATCTCTAACTGTAAGAAATAAATTTCGGTTGTTTTAAACCACCCAGTCTATGGTATTCTGCTATAAAAGCCCAAAAAGAATAAGATACCCATCTACTCATTAATTCATGAAATCTTTAGCTGCTGAGCTGATATGTGAACTATGCAAGAAGATAAATGTTACATTATAAACACAATTTATTTCTGCTCAAAGTTTATTATCTAGCTTCATCACATTTAGCTCAATAGATTGATGTTTTGTCAGTTTCCGAAAATTATTCCTCCCTCAAAGAATTAAAATTTACCACCATCACACAAAGGCATAAGAATGATACAGTGGACTTTGGGGATTCGTGGGGAAGGGTGGGAGGAGTGTGAGGGATAAAGGACTACACATTGGGTACGGTGTACACTGCTCAGGTGATGGGTGACCAAAATCTCAGAAATTACCACTAAAGAACTTATTCATGTAACCCAAACCATTTGTTCCCCCAAAACCTATTGAAATAAAAACAATCATGTTTAATGGTAATGTAGCTATTCTAGGAAAGGACCAACCCATTTTTATCACTCTTTACCATTGGCCCATCACAGATGAGAGATTTCTATCTTATGGAAAAATTTGCACAAAGTACATATAAGGATGTATATTTGCAGCATTACTTATATCCATAAAAAAATGATACAGTCATCTGGTTAACGCCACTGAGTCATACACCTCGATGGTAAATGACACATTTTATTATATATGTTTTGCCATATTAAAAAATAATAATAATAGTTAAAGAAACTAGTGAATTGTATCCTTTAAATGAGTTCATCGTATGGCAAGTGAACTATGTCTCAGTAAAGATATTTTTAAAGCTCCCCCCAAAATAAAATTTACACCATTGAGAAGATTCAAAACAATTATTCATAGACCATGAAGACATTCTTGAAGTTCTAAAAAAATTTTGTTTTTTTGATATAGAGTTTCACTCTTGTTGCCCAGGCTGGAGTGCAATGGCACAATCTCGGCTCACTGCAACCTCCGCCTCCCGGGTTCAAGTGATTCTCTTGCCTCAGCCTCTCTTATAGCTGGAATTACAGGCCCCCACCACAAGCATAACTAATTTTTTTTTGGTATTTTTAGTAGAGACAGGATTTCAGTATGTTGGCCAGGCTGGTTTCAAACTCCTGACCTCAGGTGATTCACCAGCCTCAGCCTCCTAAAGTGCTAAAATTACAGGCATAAGCCACCAGGCCCGCCTGGAGTTCTAAAAATTTTTGAAGCAATAAGAGTACAATAGAGTCAGACAAGATGACTCCTTTGAAAAATTGTTATGTTTATACATAAATTTAGTCACATTATTTATCATAATGGTTATATGGATTGGGAGGAAGAACATGTAATTTATATCAGGCAGACCTGACTTCAATTACTAATTTTACCTCTTTAACAAATGTATGACCATCTGTATGTATGTGTCATCACTAAGACTTTCATTATCTAGTAAATTAGAGATGGTGATAATACTTACATTATAGATATTTTGTGAGAATCAAATCAATGAAAAGTAATTAGCATAGTGCTAAATATGCACCATTTGAATACCAGATTATTCTGAGGTGATTCTATCAGTGAGTCAGTCTGTTCCTGAAGACAGCTCACTAACGCCAAGGACAGCTTCTTTTACGAAAGGTAGAAGTCCTGGCAAAGTGAAAATTATCATATGATAGCTCATGTTTTATGAATGGTTCTTGGGAATGATGAAGACTAAGGGCCATCCACACAACTAGGTAAGAATCAGTCCCTAGAAATTCAGCCAGTGAAGAAACTTGATCTTATCCTTTATTTAATTCCAAAATGTTTTAAACAAATGTTTATATGACTAATGAATACAGGTACTGTCTAAATAATTGTTAACTGAATTTTCATTTAAAGAGGCCCTTGATTAGGATTCTGGTTAACCTTCTACCTCAGTCAGTTCCTCTTGCCTGCTTTACAGTAATAAATAGCCCATGAAGCGTTCCTTCTAGCAATGGCTTTCCTCATTTATAGTGTCTTATATATTCAAAGAGTTTACACTTCATCTTGTATATTAATTTGATACTAATTATGTAGTCAGTCTAAGCCTTCCTTTCCATGGCTTCTTCCCTAAGCTGTCCTTTTTCCTGAGGGCTAGTTAAGGACTAAAGTGCTGACCTGAACTGCTAGAGCTCACTTCAAAAGGGTTGTTAATTCCCTCCTAGTCACCCCTCTGAACTCACTCCTCTTGCCTTTCATATTCAGATTGGACTGCATTAGTCTTCTGCACTGCTTTGTAAAAAAAAGAGAGAAAGTTGGGAGTGAGTGGAGAGAGAAACAAGGTGGGGATAAAGGAGAAGGTGGTGGAAGAAGGAGATTATATAAAGATGGGAAAATGGGCTGGGCATGGTGGCTCACACCTATAATCCTAGCACTTTGGGAGGCTGAGGCGGGTGGATTGCCTGAACTCAGGAGTTCAAGACCAGCCTGGGGAATATGGCAAAACCCCATCTCCACTAAAATATGAAAAATTAGCTGGGCATGGTAGTGCTTGCCTGTAACCCAGCTACTGGAGGCTGAGACAGTAGAATTGCTAGAATCCAGGAGGCAGAGGTTGCAGTGAGCTGAGATCACACCACTGCACTCCAGCTTGGGTAATAGAGCAAGACTCCATCTTCTCCCCCACCAAAAAAAAAAAAGATGGGAAAATGAGAGTTGTATATATAGGAAGAAACCTTCACTGCCAGAAGTTAAAGTGAATGACTTATAACCTTTTAGAGGTCAAGGACCTTCTCTAAGACTCTGTGAAAGCTACAGCTTGTCTACCCAGATATATGCTCATATGCATATACATAGGAAATTTCACATCCCATTTCAGAGACTATACATACCTCATAAAGTGCATCCGTAAGCCTCAGGTCAGTAGTCTACAACAATGATCTCCCATCACGAAATTCAGTCACACCATTTGCAATTTGTGTGACACTGATTTGAGAATCATTTTGTGAAAATATCTGACTTATCTTATAGTTGGTTGATTTCCTAGTATTCTACATGAGACCTTCCTCTGTCCCCACATTCTTTGGGCTTACCCATTTCCCAGGCTTCCACTGCCCTCTCTATGATTAGTTAACCATTTTTTCCCCGCCTTAGAAAGCTCATGAAAGTTACAAAACTTCTATCTACAAACAAACACATATACGTTTATAGTCTTAGTTTGGCACTCAACCTTCTCAGCACTCATGTTCCACCCAAAGTTCATCCGTGGATGCAAGATTTGGAACTCCTGGATTAGAGGGAACTAAATGTTTATTTATTAGGCAGATTCAAGCATGTGACATTTTTACTTGGTTCCTAAATATATTCCAGTGGTTAACAGAAACAAGGTTTTTTTGTTTGTTTTTTTTCTTTTTAAGAACTATGTAATCCAGTCTCAGATCTTCCTGGCTTTGAGCTTCATTATGGAAATCTTGATTAAATCCCCAATGTTAAAAATGTTGATGGGTCTCGTGGAGCTCCGAAGAACCCAGTATAGTACCCTAGACTCTTCTACCGTCTTTCAGGGCACTGTGAGTGAGCCTTGGTCCATTGTGCTCAATTGAGAACTAAGTTAACGTGTCTTATTACTATGCTAAATCATGATGGAAAACCAGTCTGTTTCCATTAAAAATAGTCTTTTCTGGGTTGAGTTCCTTTGGATAGTTCTTAGTGTTAGAATTTGAACTTGCTGCACCTACATCCATCCTCTCTAAGATAGTAACACAGAGGAGGCAATGAGTTGACATGACATCTTTGTGTGGGTCCTTAGGCCTCTACAGTAATTTCGTCAGCAATGCCCCCCTCTATCATTGGGAACTATTCTGGCATTAGATGATGAAGTACAGGACTTGTGAAATATAAGGTCTATGCTCTCAGCTGATCTAGGCCCAGAGTTATTCACCATTGTGCTGACTTAGACTCACCTCTTCCCTTGCCTGCCTTTCAGGTCCTCTGAATCTCAGCCACATCCTCCATCCAGCCCCAGAGTTAGATTGTCCACCTGCAGCCCTGGCAGTAATGTCACCTTGCTCCTCATGGCAGTGGCCCCATGGGAGGCCTGCTGGCTCTAAACATTCAGCTATTTTCTATATCCTCCACTAGGAGCATGTGAAAATATCTGGATACATTTATGCCAGGTATAAGCTGATGGAAATTTGGCCCTCTCTATGCCTAGATCTGCCTTGAATCCATTTTTCTTCCATTACAGTTATCCATTGTTAGTGAGGGGACACTCATAAAGGTGATTGTTTTAGTATATTTTCTGTTACTCAGAGTAATTTATAAAGAAAAGGCATCTATTTCTTACAGTTCTGGAGTCTAAGAAGTCCAAGAGCATGGCACCAGTATCTGATGAGGGTCATCCCATGGCAGAAGAACAGAAGGCTGAAGCAAACATGTGAGGCAGGGAGAAGAAATCAGGCAAAACTCACTTTTATTACAAATCCAGTCTTGTGATAACTAACCACTTCTGCAATAGTCTTGCGATAACTAACCCACTTCTGCAATAACGGCATGAAACCATTCATGATGGATCTGCCATCACCTAATCATCTCTTAAAGGCTCCACATCAACTAAAAGTCAACATTAGTTTGGGAGCAGACAAACATTCCAACCATAACAGTGGTGTTCCAGAGTTCCAAAGACCAAATTTGGAATAATTCCACTTTGTTTTTAATTTTACCCCTAAACCTGTTGGAAAATGTCCTCAGATTCTAGTGAGTGGTGGTTCAGGGGCACACTTATGTATGGACTCTTCCACTTCCTTTGTGGCCTCTTACCCTTTCTTTTTCCCTCTCTCTCCCACCTCTCAGAATGCTACAGTTTTGTTTCTGGATAGTGTACCATTCACTTATATCATCTTTTAAGTTCTCCCAAATTAGTAAAGCTCTAGAATGCCAATTGGCCAGACTTACCTTCAATCTCTCTCTCTCTCTCCCTCCCCCTCCCTCCCTCCCTCTCTCTCTCTATCTCTCCATCTCTCCCTCCCTCCCTCCCTCTCCCCCACCATGGCTGCAGTATAATTTACATACCATAAAATTCATCCATTGTAAATGTACAATTCAATGATTTTTTAAGTAAATTTAGAGTTACCACCGTACCTTCAGTTTTCAAATATAGAAGCTACCACCGTACCTTCAGTTTTCAAATATTTTCATTATCCCAATAAGATCATTCATGCCCATGTACAGTTAATCCACTTTCCTACCTTCAGACCCCAGCAACCACTCATCTTCCTTCTGTCTGTATGTATTTGCCTATTCTGGACATTTCCTATCAATGGAGTCATATAATATATGTTGCTTTGTGTCTGGCTGATTTTACTTAGCATACTGTTTTTGAGGTTCATCTACATTATAGCAATGTATCAGTATTTCATTCCTTTTTAATACTGAATATTATTTCATCATATGACTATACCACATTTTGTTTATCCATTCATTTGCTGATGAATGTTTGGGTTGCTCCCATCTTTTGGCTATTGTGAGTAGTGTTGCTTTAAACATTCATGTAAAAATTTTTGTTTGGATACCTGTTTCTAATCCTTTTGGGTATATACCTAGGAATGGAACTGCAGGGTCATATGGTAATTGTACATTTAGCTTTTTGAGGAACTGCCAAACTGTTTTTTATCATGGTTACCTCATTTTACATTTCTACCAAAAGAGTATGAGGATTCCAGTTTCTGCTCATTCTTACTATCACTGTCATAATCTTTCTTTTTGATTATAGCCTTCAAAAGGCTTGAATCTTGATATACAAAAGGAATTTAGGAGTCTCTGACTCCAAGACTGCTGTTTTCCTGAGATGCCCTCAGGAATTAAACACCTAATTTGATGATAAAATCTCAGTTAGGACTACTTGTTTTTTATATGGTGTTAACCATTCCTTGAAGCACTGAAACCCACTAATTTACTGGCAGGGGTTAATGAGGGTGTCCTAAGGTAAAATGATTTAAGAAGAATGAAAATGGTTGAATGTTTAAAAAATATTATTATTGATATATTTGCTCTTGGATATGGACTGGGGAGAGGGAAAGCTCAAAATTGAATATGACTTGTAAAGCAATATGGGAACATGAATGGGAAAATATATCAAAGGTTATTTGGCCAAAGGGAAGAGTGATTGTGGGAGTTGATGCCAACTGCATTAAGGAAAAAAGATGACCTTGTGAAGGCAGCAAAAATATGCCCAATTAGAATTGGCCTAGAAGAACATTAAAATGAAGGTCATTTAACAAAGTCATCTGGAAAAAAAAGTGACAAAAAAGTTAAGTCAGCAGGATTGCTAGGAAGTAAGCACTAGAGCAAAGTGTGCTGTGTAATCAAAGGCGAAGAGACAGGATTTTCTGATCCTGGTCAGATAGGAGCTAAGATCGATTTCTCAAAAGATAGAACATTTGTCCTAAATATAGGAAGGGTAAGTAAAGTCTTGTTAGAACAGAAGGAAATTTAAATCAATACCACAGGAAAGATCAGCGAAAATGAAGACTTGCTGCTGTCTAAGATAGTGATATGACCTACTATGGAGGCCAAAGCTCCCAAGTTCTCAAGAGATGCACCTTCAAAAGATGGTCCCAAGGCTTAGATCTAAGCCACACATTTTTGAAGAAGCAACCTATCTAGGGAGACCAGCATCACGGTATATAGTAAGCTGGCTCTACCATTTACTAGCTATATTACCTTAGGCATTGCGTTCATTCTTCCTAAGGCTGAGCAACATCATTTGCAAAATGTGTACAATAATATTTACCCCACAGCGTTGTTGAGTGATTAAATTATGTAGCATCTGTAAAGCTTGTAGCACATGGCAGCCACTCAGTATACTATACCTCTTATTATTGTTATTATTGGGTCTAACAACAATGCTTTTAAAAGGGAGATGAATACCACTGGCATTACTGAATGTGGATTTTATACAGTTAACAGCTAATTTATACTTGAGATAGGCAAGACTATCAGCGGGCCTTATCTAGAAGATAACTAGCAGGACTTGGGCTTGAGATATACAGAAAATGTTCATGGAAGGCAGTAGAAAGAAAATTCATTATGGGTGAATTTAAAAATGCTGTTTGATCTTCAGCAAATCATGACTTTCTCTTCGAGCCACAGTAGTGGTACCCGAAAAAGGGGGCCTCAATCCAGACCCCAAGGGAGTGTTCTTGGATCTCATGCAGGAAGGAATTCAAGGCAAGTCACAGAGTACAGTGAGAGGAGATAGCTTATTGAAAATGACTCCATTACATAGTAGGGTGTCCTCAGAAAGCAAGCAGAAGAATGCACCTTCTTTGTTTTAAGTTTTTCATATTAATGGTCTTGTCTATGCAAAGGCTAAACTAAGCTGTGTCTACGTGCGAGTGAGTAGACAGGATGACAAAAATTATTCTGTTGATTTAGAGAAAACTGTCCTTGACATTTTACTGTGTATGCACATCAAAACTCTTGAGAACATATTGTTTTGGGTATTAGAATACCTGGACTTTCTGTTGCTGTAAGAGTTTGTCCTTGTAGGCCTTATCAAGCCTTTTCATTTATCTGTAAACATCTTAGGATCATGGGTTGTGACTAGCAAGGAATGTGCCTTGTTATTCTCAAGATGGAGTTTTTTTTTTGTTGTTTGTTTGTTTTTGAGATGGAGTCTCGCTCCGTTGCCTAGGCTGCAGTGCAGTGGTGCAATCTTGGCTCACTGCAACCTCTGCCTCCTGGGTTCAAGTAATGATCTTGCCTCAGCTTCCTGAGTAGCTGGAATTACAGGTACTCACCAACACGCCTGGCTAATTTTTTATATTTAGTAGAGATAGGGTTTTACCATGTTAGCCAGGCTGATCTTGAACTGCTGACTTCAAGTGATCCACCTGCCTCGGCCTCCTAAAGTGCTGGGATTACAGGCATGAGCCACCGCGTCCAGCTGGAGTTGGTTTTAAAATGATGTCACTGTAGCTTTTCTAGGCTCTTGCTTCCCTAACAGTGGGTATATAAAAGTTATCCTGCAATTGCTTGTGGACACTGCAAAGTACCCACAAGCAAAGGTGTCGGGGAGGGGGCCGTATAGGACACTCCTTGCTGTCTCTGACACCTCCTAATCCTGTTTCCACCTCAGGACTTATTCACCTTTTATTCTCTCCACCTGGAACTCTCTTCCCTAAGGTAACACATGAATTGCTCCCTTGCTTCCTTCAGGGCTTTCCTCAAATGTTGCCATCTCAGTGATGTTTTCCCTGACCACCCTATTTAAGGGAACCCCTAGCATGCCTTACTTCCCGTTCTTGCTTATTTCCTCCATATGACTTTTCTTCATCTTTCATACTGTCTGAAGTGAGCTTCACAAGGGCAGGGTTTTTCTCTTTATGTCCACTGCTGTATCCTCACTGCTCAAAACAGTGCCTGGCACAGTATGGTGCTCAAAAACTATTTCTTGAAAGAATAAATGATTTGATTCCATTTCAATGCTGTCACATGCCCACGGTCAATGGCTTAAAAATTAGAACAAACCGGATGGGGAAAAGAAATGAATGTGAAAACAGGATTGAGGCAAAGCCTGCCACAGAACTCCTTCCTTAATGTGTTGCCTGCAGACCCCCTGATGAAGTTTATAGATCAGTGGAAATATGAAAAAGGAATAGTTGATTTCCAGTCACAAGAAGCTGATCTTGAAAGTCTGGTCCTCCTTTTGAGATCACATCTATGGTTTACTCTCAAAGCAAAAGTAGCAGATCGGCAGCTGAAAGGATACAAATGCACTAGGGATGTATTTGTAATGACACTAGGGATGACTAAACCACTGATGCTGATGAATGTGGTGTCAAAGTTGGGAGGTAAATAATTTGTCGAGACACTAGGGGTCAATTGACTGCTGACAGCCTCCCTTGTATCTCTTACAGTCATGCCCTAAGTTTTGTAGACTCGGCATCCCACACGGAGGAAAACCTCTACCAGATTTGAGAGTTGAGGGCTTTGGGTTGCTGTATTTTATACCCACCTCCCTGACCACCTATTCAGCATCCAGAGACAACTTGTTTTACTACAGAAGGCAATAATTTCCCTATTCAGGATGTCATGTCACCAAGGTTCACATCCTGTGCTGAGGCCTCGAAATTCTTGCTGTGCCAGCCCTAGAGTAATCTCTATTATTCTGTACCTGAACTACAGGACCTAGTTTCTAATTTGGTCCTCACTGAGGCCTACTTTGGTCAGGTCTGGTCATGGCTTACCACACCAGTCACAGGTGCTGTGTAATATCACATTGACAAAGCATCAGAAGAAAGGCAGCATGGTCTCACAGTATATGAAAAGCAGGCTTAAGAAGCAGGAGCCAAAATTGATGAAACAAAACATAAAACTATCAACATGGTGTCTCAGTTGAGAAGTGTCACTATGCCAGATGAAAAGGTGAAAGAAGAGCCAGGAGATTTCTTGGCTATTGTTGCAGGAGAAGATGAAACAAAATTGAGTCATAGGAATACAGACATCATAAAATGAAAGGACCATCTGGATGTTTGGGGGGGGCGTGTCAATAGGAAATTATAGGACTGATCACGAAAGTTCTAGTGCCAGTTACCTGTGCATTGCGTGACTTCATTTACAGCATTAGGCCTTCCAGTGGGGACCTTTGACATGGCCATTTAAGCAGTGAATGAGAGACATGGTTTTAAACAAGTGATCCCGATGAAAGCAGTGTTGAAGTTGGGAGGTAAATCTGGTTAGGTTAAGATATTATTTTTGGTTTTCTCTATATTTTTTTATGAGTTAGTGGTGCTGAAAGGAACATGGCAGGCAGTGGGAACAGAAGGACTGGTTTTTTCAGACACTCTGTCCCTGGGATTAATTTCATATGCAAACAAACAAACAAACAAAAAAACAGTTCCAAATCAAATAGTTACACAGAATGTACTGAAATGCAGAGAAAATTGTTAATCAGCAATAAAAAATAATGAAAGTAATTTTTAGAAATGACATTGTTTTCAATAACCGTATGGTGTGGGGAAAGAACACTGGCCTGGGAATCCAAGCCAGTTCTATTCTCAGGTCTGCCACTGCCATGCACAGCAGAGGACTGACATACAATGCCCCCTCCTGAGCTTAAATGGCCATGACACAATCAAAATAAAGGGAAACCTGTATTCCCACAGAATCCAGAGATGGGAGCCATCTAAACGACAAAGACTTTGCATAATTCTAGCACCAATATCCTATTTGTTGCCTAGTGATATTATGGGTGAAGTATCCCTGGTTCCACTTTATTAGGAATCTTAGACTATTGATTGTCCCCTTTTCCCCAAATCTTCCATTTTCCCTGGTTTTCTGGCTCATTCCCTTTGCCATTTAAAGAGACTCTAGCTTCTCTCATCTTAATAAATGCTGACAGGATCTCAAATGCCTCTTCCATATCACTGCAATGTTCAATATGAAAGAAAGATGGTGTAGATATAAGATAAATCTAGGATAAATGAGGTTAAGTAAAAACCTTGTAGTACTAAATCTGAATGTGCAAATAAGTTTCCTATTATCCAAACTGAAGAACTGAAGAAAGGGAAGACTTCCTGTTCCTTCATTATAGTTCCAAGCTCCAAGCAGTGACCAAAGAACCAGTGATATGGTTTTATCTTTTATTTATATTTGTGTTGTTTTTTTTTTGACACAGGGTCTCACTCTGTCACCCAGGCTGGAGGGCAGTGGTGCAATCATGGTCCTCTGCAGCCTCTACCTCCCAGGCTCAAGCAATCCTCCCACCTCAGCCTCCTGAGTAGCTGGGACTACAGGCACGTGCCACCAAGCCCAGATAATTTTTTTTTTTCTTTTTTTGTCCTAGAGATGGGGCTTCACAATGTAGCCTGGGCTAATCTTGAACTCCTGGGCTCAAGGGATCCACCTACCTCAGCCTCCAGAGCTGGGACTATAGGTATGAGCCACCGTATGGTGTGGTTTTAAACCAGTGAAAGTAGCATCTGTGTTGCAAGGTGGAGCTGGTTAGATTTGCACTATTCTTAGTTTCCTCTCTATTTTCCTGTTTCTTTCTTGGATCAAGGTACATTTTCTTTGCCTGTGATTAAGAATTCTGTGGTTCATTGGAATATAAAGTAATGAGACCCATTTTCCCATAAGACAGATACATTCACTGAGGAGTTTATATGCTTTGCTCTGAGATAATATTTGTACAACAAAAAACCTGAAGTGGTTCCCAAAGTGTCTATATTTTAGTCTGTGCCAAATAAGATAGCTGAATAAACATAGCTGAAGTAATCAAAAACTGCCAATTTGATGGCAGCATATAGGAATGTCCTGATTTTGGAGAATAACAGGTATATTCTGTTATTAACTGTTATTAAACGTTAATAACTGCAAATCTACTTTTTTACTTGGAAATCAAAAGTATGTGTTTACATCTAGATATTTGAGTTTAGAATTATAACCCAGTTAGGTCTTTATCAACTATCATTCTAAATCCTTATGTCATGCCATCTCCATCCTCAAGTGTAACTAAATCATAGGCATATTTTTAATAACTAACCACATTTGAAAATCTTGATGCAGAGCAGATAATATATATTCCTCTTGATAAAATATCAGGTACAACATAGATCAGAAATATACATTCCCAGATTTTATCCCAGAAAATTCATGAACTCAAGATGGGGAGCTACCATTTCAGGTTTTATTTTTTTTTTCCAATTGTCTTTGCAAAGGTTGTATGATGTATTAATGAAAAGTTGAAATGTAGTGTTATCTACATTATAATGTATAGTTTCCTTTTTAAGAAGTAGGTTATACATTGGCAACTTGGGATACCTTACTTATCATAAACTAGAATTCAGTATGTGTGAAAGAGAATTAGAAAAGAATACTAAACTTATGTGACCGAATCACTTCCACAAAAATTTGGAACTGCCTTGATTAATCAAGAATGAACCAAAACCATAAAAAAAAAGAACTCAGAGTCTTGAAAGTTGAGATTTGTAAAGGTTAAAAGTAAATAATTATTATTGTTTCTTGACGCAGTTACTAAGAATTTTATTGTGTATAATTTTTACTTTAGTGTTAAACAGCTATTGTGATAGGAAGATTTTCAGTTCTCAACACTTTTGCTTCGTCAAGGATAGAATAAAACAAAGAGTTTGTGCTATCTTGGTCTCTGGTTATAATAAAAGCTATTCAAACAGTTTTTATATGTTCATTATTTTCCATCTATTTTTCTGCATGCTCCTCTGTTCATATGATACTAACTGCCTCAGTAGGCTTGATGAGATCAGTGAGATTGGCCAGGTCAACAAGGCCTAGAACTGGACCAGACACAGGAGGATGATTCAGGAAGGTAGAGAGGAACATCAGAAAGATGAGGTAGTAAGTCACAGGGACCCAGCCACAGGCACTAAGGTTAATATACAACACTCCATCTCCAGGACTCTGATTTTGGATGAGTCATGGTGAGACTCTAGTTCTGTAGAAACTGAATGTCAAGAAGAAACTCAGATATGAAAGAATATCTGTGGGAACTGGATTGCAACTCAAGTGGGTTTATTAATAGCAACCAGATCAGAGCGCTATTACCAGAACAAAGTGCAGAAATAGTGCAGGGCCATAAAACAGACTGACTTTTATAGAGAATGGGTGATAGGTAGAGTTTCTTATGTTCTCACTGTCTGTGACCTGATTTTTACCAGAACTTGGAGCAAGGCTAATCCTGACAATAGGATTACGTGGTCCTGATCATAGTGTTGGAGGCCTGCTAGGCAGAATTAGGCAGATCATTGCACACGAAATAAATTATCATTTGTTTAAGTTTAGTACAGGAATTACAAACTATGACCTACTGCCTGTTTTTGTACGGCCCATGAGCTAAGAATGATTTGTACATGTTTAAGTTGCTAAAAAAATTAAAAAGAATAATAATTTATGACGTAAAAATTTTATGAAATTCAAATTTCAAGGTCCATAAATAACGACTTATTGGAACAGAGCCATGCTTATCTGTTTTCATATTGAATATGGCTACTTTCATGCTACAATGGTAGAGGTGAGTACTTGTGACTGACACTCTATGGTTTGCAAAGGCTTAAATATTTGCTATCTGGACCTGTACAGAAAAAGTTTGCCAAACTTGGTTTAGTGTATAAAGTCTGCGGATATACAGAAGTTTCATAGCACAATATTTAGGGCCTGATAATGTTTAATTCTTTAAGAAGTTGCATACATCTCAGGATAGAAATAAAAACCATAGAAATTGATGAGTATATTTTGTGACTATAAGAATTGACAAAAAGAAGAATTAAGTGAAACAAAGTATATGAGGTGGCCTTTCCTAGCCCTGCTCTGACAGAGGCTAGGGCTGTTCTGCCTCTTATGAGTGAGCCAAATCCTGCCTACAACCAGCAGGATACTAGGCATTCCATCCTGACGGCAGGCATGATAAAATAGACATGATCCCCCAGGCACCTCTATATCTGTTGTATGCTTACTGAACTGCCTCCTCTTCTCTGACCACCCATCTCCTTCTAGTGTTGGGCTACCCTCTGTGATTAACTTTTTGTCTTGTTTTTTTTGATTAGGTTTATAATTCCCACTTTGAGGCTAGACCTAATCCTCAGTTCCAGCCTGATTGGCTAGGACCCTGATTCTCGAAGAAATCCTTCCTATTTCCATTGACCCTGGGAGCTGAATCCTGTTTTGCATAGCTTCCTCTTTTAGCTGGTGTCTTGCTCTAATCCAAATGGACCATCTGGGATCAGTTCTTGCCAGCAAATGTTTACTTCTACTGCTTTCCCTGATTCAACTCAAGGACTTGATCGTCCTTTGAATAAAGCCTGTTTGTCTCATGTTCTGAACTTTGATTTAATATGCCAAACACAATCTTTTTTTAAAAAAAATTTTATGACAGGGTCTTGATCTGTCACCCAGGCTGGAGTGCAGTGGCATGATCTCAGCTCACTGCGGCCTTAAATTCCTGGGCTCAGGCAATCCTCCCACCTCAGCCTCCCAAGTATCTGGGACTACAGGCGTGTGCCACAACGCCCAGCCAATTTTTAAATTTTGTATAGAGGTGGGATCTTGTTATGTTGTACAGGCTGGTCTCGAACTCCTGGCCTTAAGCAATCCTACTGCCTTGCCTCCCAAAGTGCTAGGATTACAGGTGTGAGCCACTGCACCTGGCCCCAAACACAATCTTGAAGGTGTATTCCTAAAACCAAGTTAGTCCATGAAATTTTGATCCAGCCTTTTCCAAGATTCTGTTCTACCCCTTTCCTCTTCTTCCTTCTGCTGAGGTCCCAGCATGCATCATGGTCTAGAATACCTTTATTATAATATCCAACAGATAATAGCTGGATGGAATCTTACAAGTTATAGATAAGAAGACCAATTTAGAGGTCCACAAAGGGGAATACATATGTTAGTTCACTTTAACAATCAAGGTATAAGTAGCCCCACATCCTCCAAGAAGTGCCTTGGAAATAAAAGTTAAATGTAGTTAACTGCCTTCAATGAGTCAATTTTGAATTTATTTATTTTTGACCCATCATAAAAAAAGCCAAAGAAACAAAAGTAAGGAGAAATCAAAATGACTATAATAAGTCTGGCCAAAAAAGGAAAAGGAGAAAGAGAAGGAGGAAACCCATAATTTGAGGCCATATGCAAATAGAATTAGTTTTGCCAAGATATCTCGTGGTCTACCACTCTAATTCCCCTTTCCATTTCTGACAGTTGTCTCATGGATTCTGTGTGACTGCTTTAATACCTAGATCTTTACAAGGAGAATCTCCAAATAAAATCTCAAATTATACTTTCTCAGTTACATTTGATTTAGTGATCTGAACAACACAAGTACTGGTCAACCAAAAAGGAAACCAGCTTATCATCAATCCTGCCTCTATCTACAGAGGCAAAATGAAAGGAGAACTGAGGCACTTATGGCAACCTCGCAAGGGAATCAGTTAAATATCCCTTGCTATCGTGGGAAAACAGTGGTGGAGTTAGGGTGGGAGTGGGGATTTGTATAGAGTGTTCCCTCGCTAATTACTGAGAATTATTTTCCTGTAGAGGCAGTGTCCGTCTCTTGCATGTGACTGCTAAAGCTGATCACAGCATAGCAGTTCCAATCAGTTAAGCAATCTTAAAGATCAATGTATTTTCCCTCTGCGTTCATTCTGCTGTGAACTAGATTGTGAAGATGACTATGTCAATTTAATCAATCATGCCCCAAGATTCAATGTAGTTACTGCATGTAGATTTTTAAAATGTTTATTTCAACAACTCATGCCTCTCCCTGTCACTTATTAATATATTAAGAATTTAATAGCTCTTGACTGGCTAGTGTGGAATACATTTATAGTGTCCAGCACATAGTAAGCCTGATAAATATTTGTTGACTAGCATTTAATGACTAACTGTACAAGTCATAATAGAATAATACAGACATTCAGAAGTAGAGTATGCCTTAGATTAGGCCAGTGGTTCTTAACAGGAATGATTTTGCTACCTGCTCCCAGGGGACATTTGGCAATTTCTGGAGACATTTTTGGTTGTCACAAGGGAGAATGGCAGTGTTTTTGGCATCGATTAGGTAGAGGCCAGGATGCTGCTAAATATCCTAGAATGTACTAGACATTCCCTTTAAAAGAATTGTCCTGTTCAAAATGTCAAGAGTCTGAGGTTGTGAAATCCCATATTAGGCAGATAATAGATACAAAGCAGTTTGCCTTTTTAAGAGTAGATGAGAAAAAAAAGAGAGTAGATGAGGAGGGGTGAATAGGCAGAGCTCAGAGGAATTTAGGATAGTGAAACTACTTATGACAATAGAATGGTAGGTACATGTCATTATACATTCGACAAAATCCATAGAATGCGCAGTACCAAGAGTGAATGCAAATGTACACTATGGGACTCTGAGTGGTCATGATGCCTCAATGTAGATTCATTGATTGTAATGAATGTACCATCCTGGTGCCAGATGTTGATAGTAGGGGAGGCTGCGCATGTTGTGGCGGACAAGAGGTATATGGGAGTTTTGTACTTTCTGCTCACTTTCACTGTGGACCTCAAACTGCTTTACAAATAAACCCCCTTTAAAAAAAAAAGGAGATGAAGGTTTTCTTACATCAACTGTTTAAGGGTTGCTCTGTAAGAAGCAACAACCTCTCCTCTTCGGTCATCTGCTAGGCAGCTGTGAAGCAGAAACCAAGCATGTGCCCAAGCAGTGTTTGTAGACCTAGAACCCATGGTCATTGATGAAGTTTGCTCTGGCACATACCATGAGCTCTTCCACCCTGAGCAGCTCATCATGGGCAAGGAAGATGCTGCCAATAACTATGCCCGAGGACACTATACCATTGGCAAGGAGATCATTGACCTCACATTGGGCCAAATTCATAAACTGGCTGACCAGTGCACAGGTCTTCGGGGCTTCTTGGTTTTCCACAGCTTTGGCAGGGGAACTGGTTCTTGGTTCACCTCCTGGCTCACGGAATGTCTCTCTTTTGACTATGGTAGGAAATCCAAGCTGGAGTTCTACATTTACCCAGCCCTTCAGATTTCTACACTTGTACTAGAGCCCTGAAATTCCACCCACACCATCCTGGGGACTCTGATTATGCCTTCATAATAGACAATGAGGCCATTTATGGCATCTATTGTAGAAACCTTGATATTAAGTTAACAGCCTACACTAACCTAAATAGGTTCATAGGTCAAATTGTGTCCTCCATCACTGCTTCCCTGAGATTTGATGGAACCCTAAATATCGATATGACAGAACTCCAGACCAACCTGTGGTCCTATCCCTGCATCCACTTCCCTCTGGGCATCTATGCCCTCTGATATGGTTTGGCTCTGTGTCCCCACCCAAATCTCATTTTGTAGCTCCCATAATTCCCATGTGTTGTGAGAAGGACCTGGTGGAAGATGATTAAATCATGGGGGTTGGTCTTTCCAGTGCTGTTCTCGTGATAGTGAATAACTCTCATGAGATCTGATAGCTTTTAAAAACTGGAGTTTCTTTGCACAAGCTCTCTCTTTGCCTGCTGCCATCCACATAACATGTGATTTCCTCCTCCTTGCCTTCCACCATAATTGTGAGGCCTCCCCAGCCATGTGGAACTGTAAGTCTAATAAACCTCTTTCTTATAAATTGCCCAGTCTCTGGTATGTCATTATCAGCAACATGATAACAAACCGATATAGTAAATTGGTACCAGGACAGTGGGGCACTGCTGAAAAGATACCCAAAAACGTGCAAGTGTCTTTGGAACTGGGTAACATGCAAAGGTTGGAACAGTTTGGAGGGCTCAGAAGAAGATAGGAAAATGCAGAAAAGTTTAAGACTCCCTAGAGATTTGTTGAATGCCTTTGACCAAAATGCTGATAATGATACGGACAATGAAATCCAGGCTGAGGTGGTCTCAGATGGAGATGAGGAACTTGTTGGAAACTGGAGCAAAAGTAGCTCTTGTTATGTTTTAGCAAAGAGACTGGCAGCATTTTGTCCCTGCCCTAGAGATTTGTGGAATTTTGCCCTTGAGAGAGATTTAGGGTATCTGGCAGAAGAAATTTCTAAGCAGCAAAGCATTCAATAGGTGACTTTGGTGCTATTAAAGGCATTCAGTTTTATAAGAAAAGCAGACCATAAAAGTTTGGAAAATTTACAGCCTGACAATACTCTAGAAAAGAAAATCCAATTTTCTGAGAAGAAATGGAGCTGAATTTTAATCCCCAAGACAATGGGGGAAAATGTCTCCAGGGCATGTCAGAGGTCTTCACAGCAGTCCCTCCCATCACAGGCCCAGAGGCCTAGGAGGAAAAAATGGTTTTGTAGGCTGGGCCCAGGGTCTCTGTGCTGTGTGCAGTCTAGGGACTTGGTGCCTTGTATCCCAGCCACTCCAGCTGTGACTAAAAGGGGCCAAGGTACAGCTAAGGCTGTTGCTACAGAGGGTAGAAGCCCCAAGCCTTGACAACTTCCACATGGTGTGGAGCCTGCAGGTGCACAGAAGTCAAGAATTAAGGTTTGTCAACATCCACCTAGATTTCAGAAGATGTATGGAAACGCCTGGATGCCCAGGCAGAAGTTTGCTGTAGGTGCAGGGACCTCATGGAGAACCTCTTCTGGGGAAGTGTGGAAGGGAAATTTGGGGTCAGAACCCTCACACAGAGTCTGGGGTACTGCCTAGTGGAGCTGTGAGAAGAGGACCACCATCCTCCTGATCCCACAATGGCAAATCCATTGACAGACTGCATGGTGTGCCTGGAAAAGCTGCATACACTTAACACAAGCCCATGAAAGCAGCTGGAAGGGAGGCTGTACCCTGCAAAGCCACAGGGGTGGAGCTGCACAAAACCATGGGAACCCACCTCTTGCATCAACATAACCTGAATGAGAGACATTGGGTCAAAGGATATCATTTGGGAGTTTTAAGATTTGACTGCCCTGATAGATTTTGGACTTGCATGGGCCCTGTGGCCCCTTTGTTTGGGCCAGTTTCTCCCTTATGGAATGGCTGTATTTACCCAGTGCCTGTATCTCCATTGTATCTAGGAAGTAACTAACTTGCTTTTGATTTTACAGGCTCATAGACAGAGGGACTTGCTTTGTCTCAGATGAGACTTTGGGGTGTGGAATTTCAAGTTAATGCTGAAATGAGTTAAGACTTTGGGGGACTGTTGGAAAGGTGTAATTGGTTTTGAAATGTGAAGATATGAGATTTGAGAGGGGCCAGGGGCAGAATGATATGGTTTGGCTCTGTGTCCTCACCCAAATCTCATCTTTCGGCTCTCATAAGTCCCATGTGTTGTGGGAAGGACCCAGTGAGAGATGACTGAATCATGTTGGCAGTTTTTTCCCATGCTGTTCTCATAAGAGTGAATGGGTCTCACAAAATCTGATCATTTTAAAAATGGGAATTTCTCTGCACAAGCTCTCTCTGTCTGCTGCCATCCATGTAAGATGTGACTTGCTCCTTCTTGTTTTCCACCATGATTGTGAGGCCTCCCCAGCCATGTGAATCTATAAGTCCAATAAACCAGTTTCTTTTGTAAATTGCCCAGTCTTGGGTATGTCTTTATCAGCAGTATGAAAATGAACTAATACACGCTCATCATCTCTACTGAGAAAGCCTACCATAAACAGCTTTCTCTAGCAGGGATTATCAATGCTTGCTTTAAGCAAGTCAACCATGTGGTGAAACATGACCCCCACTATGGTAAATACATGGCTTGCTGCCTGTTGTACCACAGTGATGTGTTTCCCTAAGATGTCAGTGCTGCCATTGCCAGCATCAAGACCAAGTGTACCACTGGTTTCAAGGTGGCATTAATTACTAGCCTCCCACTGTGGTGCCTGGCAGAGACGTGGCTGAGATACAGAGGGCTGTGTGCATGTTGGGCAACACCACAGCCATTGGTGAGGCCTGGGCTCACCTGGACCACAAGTTTGACCTAATGTATTCCAAGCATGTCTTTGTTCACTGGTATGTGGGTAAGGAAATGGAGGAAGGAGAGTTTTCTGAAGCCCGTGAGGCCCATGAGGACATGGCTGCTTTTGAGAAGGATTATGAGGAGTTAGTGTGGAGTCTGTTGAAAAAGAGGGTGAAGAAGAAGAATACTAAAGTTAAAACAGCAGAAGCAGGAGAATCACTTGAACCTGGGAGGTGGAGGTTGAAGTGAGCTGAGATCATGCAATTGCACTCCAGCCTGGGCAACAAGAGCAAAATTCAGTAAAAAAAAACAAAAAACAAAAAACAAAAACAAAAAAACAGCACAGATGCTGCTTTCACAGGGAAGCTTATTCTGTTTTAAACATTGAAAACTTGTGGTCTGATGAGTTAATTTGTATGCAGCAGTGTATGCTCTCACATACAATTACTGACTCTGCTTTAAAACATGTATGCTGTATTACAGACTCAAGCTGTTCATTTCTGTGATGGGTTTTAAATAAAGTATTCCTTGCCTTAAAAAAAAAAGAGGAGATGAAGTAATTGAAAATAGAATTTTGGTTTTCAAAAATTAGTTTGTCTTCATTCTAAAATATTTTGGAGAAAACTGAAGACATTTTGAAATGTTTATCTTATGCTTCAAAATGACATATGTCATGTGACATATTTTCTTTGATTAGCTTTCCTTTCCATGTAGTTTTTTTAAAGTCATTTTCATTAACCACTTTAATTACAACCAATTTCAAATTGCACTTGTGATACTCTCAACATGTATGATTGCTCCACTTCTAAGCAGGTTTAAGGAGATCCTGCTTGCAATTTTCCTCCTTTGCTAGTGGCAAGAAAGAGCTGAAAAGGAGCTTTCAGTAGGCTGTGTTTCATAATGTATGTAGAGCAATGACAAATTCACTTAAATCCAGTATCAGGTTCTAAAAATATCTGTGATGCAGGGAGGGAAAAATTGGTGCTGGTAAAAGATACTTCAGTCTGCTGCCTGCTAGATATACTGGGAATGATACTGTGTACTATGTGCCAAAATTCCATTCACAAAGTAAAGAGTAGCATGATCCACAAAAGTCGTTTCCAATAGATCAGTAATAGCCTCAAGGATAAGAAAAACCTCAACCAATCCTATTATCAGCACACACTTTTTGAATTACTAATAAACATTATTAGCATTTGCTAGTGTTTTCCCTATTTTTCTTTTTTCAGCCTTCTGTAATTAAATGTAAGGCACTGTAACAACAAAGTGCCAAGATTATACACCCATGTAAATGAAGAAAATTTGCCATATTCTCTAAGAGTAATAGTACATATCTCAAGCTTTATGTCTAACCTATTAAAAGGATGAGGAAATAGTATATCCAAGAATCAACATTATTTACTACATAGCATTTAGAACTGTAAGCTACTATTATAGCCCATTTATCATTGTGACTTTCATGAAAAGATAAGATTTTTAGCTTTTCGTTTTGCCAAGTTCCAATCCCTAACCTAATATTTCATTTCCAGGTATATTTTTCAGTACTTAGAACCATAGTATATTATCACAGATATACTTTATGAATAAATAAAGCTTTACTTCCTCTGCTAAACTCCTCAAGGCCAGGAGCCATGTTTTATTCATCCAATAACATGATGTTTACCTAGTGTACTTCCTGGCACCACAGAAGGTGACCAGTGAATATTTACTGAATTTTACTGACTACATGAACATTAGCTACTTTTAATTGTTGACATGTGAAAAATGAGATTTCAGGTAGTTACACTAAATAAACCTTATTCTTTGTTTCACTTAAATTTCATGTTTGGTTTAGATTTTCGGGAAACAAGAAAAGCAGTTTTCTCATATATGTGTAAAAGTTCTTAAACTATGCTCTACAGGTGTTTTTTTATTTGAAAGAAAAAAATTGATGAAGGAGCAACCTAAGACTTTTACCATATCAATTATTAGCTAGCTAGCAGCACAGTAACTTCATCAATGTGAAGCCTATGCAGGATCTGTAAACTCATGCTATATTACCCAATACTTCTCTTAGTACCAAAGGATTATCAAGATTATCCCATTCAGCCATCAAATGTCAATCCAGTTTGCTCAGTTATTTCTGATAATAAGACCACCAAGGTCAACTGGAATTGCTGACTAGAAAAGGATTTTTCAGGCCGGGCATGACGACCAACACCTGCAATCCCAGCACTTTGGGAGGCTGAGGTTGGAGGATTGCTTGAGTCCAAGAATTCAAGATCAGCCTTGGCAACATGGTGAGACCCCAACCTCTATAAAAAATTAAAAAATTAGCAAGGCATGGTGGCTCCTGCCTGTAGTCCCAGCTACTTGGGAGGCTGAGGTTAGAGGACCCCTTGAGGCCAGGGGGTTGAGGCTGCAGTGAACCATGATTGTACCACTAACTGTTCCATCACTTCAAATATTATAGAAAATTTATATTTTTCTCTTTTTCCTTTTGGAAAAAGGGGTAATATGAGGAAGAGCTTTAGTTTCTTTCTTTCCTTTATTTTATTTAATTAATTAATTGATTTCTTGAGACAGAATCTCCCTCTGTTGCCCAGGCTGGAGTGTGAAGTGTGGTGGCACGATCTCGGCTCACTGCAACCTCCACCTCCCAGGTTCAAGCAATTCTCCTGCCTCAGCCTCCCAAGTAGCTAGGATTACAGGTGCCCCACGACCATGCCTGACTCATTTTTTTGTATTTTTTTTTTTGAAAGAAAGAAAAAGAGAGGAAAGAAAGTGAGAGTGAAAGAAAGAAAAAAAAGAATGTAAGAGAGAAAGAAAGAGGAAGAGAAAGAGGGAGAGAGAATGGGATTCTTGTTCTATTGCCCAGGCTAGAATG
>CAUYLG010053504.1:0-52585 GCA_963573385.1 Cacajao melanocephalus | reverse complement strand
CACTTTTACACTGTTGCTGGGAGTGTAAATTAGTTCAACCATTATGGAAGACAGTGTGGCGATTCCTCAAGGACCTAGAAATAGAAATTCCATTTGACCCAGCAATCCCATTACTGGGTATATATCCAAAGGATTATAAATTGTTCTATTATAGACACGTAAAGACCTGGAATCAACCCAAATGCCCATCAATGATAGACTGGACAAGGAAAATGTGGCACATATACACCATGGAATACTATGCAGCCATAAAAAATGATGAGTTCATGTCCTTTGTTGGGACATGGATGAATCTGGAAACCATCGTTCTCTGCAAACGGATACAAGAACAGAAAATCAAACACCACATGTTCTCACTCATAGGTGGATGTTGAACAATGAGAACACATGGACACAGGGAGGGGAGCATGACACACTGGGGTCTGTTGGGGAGGAATAGCGGAGGGACAGCAGGCAGTAGGCAGGTTGGGGAGGGATAACATAGGAAGAAATGCCAGATATAGGTGATGGGGGGATGGAGGCAGCAAACCACATTGCCAAGTATGTACTTATGCAACAATCCTGCATGATCTGCACATGTACCCTAGAATCTAAATACAATAAAAAATAATAATAATAAGGTATACAGGAAGAAAAAGCAATATGTTAATAAGAAAAGAGAGAGAGAGAGAGAGAGAGAGAGAGATCAAGACCTTCCTGGCCAACATGGTGAAACCCTATCTCTACTAAAAATACAAAAATTAGCCAGGCGTGGTGGTGCACGCCTACAGTCTCAGCTACTCAGGAGGCTGAGGCAGGAGAATTGTTTGAACCCAGGAGGCGGAGGTTGCAGTGAGCTGAGATCGCAGCACTGCACTCCAGCCTGGCAACAGAGTGAGACATTGTCTCAAAAAATAAATTAAAAAGTACTTAGTAAATAGGTGCTAGCTGCCTGAATACACTTATTGTTTGCCTATTGTCTCCCAGGCCCAGCACACTCTCTGCACACTGCTCAGTCCTGCTTGGCTCCTTTCCCAGCTGACTTCTTCACAAGCTCTCTCAATAAGAGATGCCGGGAAAGTAGTGTTGATCTTCTATTCCTCTTGCTCTTTCTCTCGTTCCTTCTTCTCCGGGTGATGTCTCTCAAGCAGCTGTGCTATTTCCTTCATCTCAGCTCTAGCTGAAGCAATCCCGCCTCCACAGCCCTGCTCCCAAGGCTGCGTCCCTCCTCTGCATCCCAGATCCTAGTGAAAATCCTCCTTTTTGTTCCCCCAGCCCTAGCTGGGACAGCAGCTTCCTATAGGTCATAAGCCCTGGGCCACCTTGCAGTCTCCCCCTTGCCATCCCAGCCTTCCAACATCTACACATTCTAGGGCCAGTGTTAAATTCCTCTGTCTGATACACCAAGCCTGGTTTCTGCTTTCCTGCCTGAATCCTGACAAATACAATGAACCAAGGAGGGAAATCAAGACATAAGCACAGTTTTAGGTATTGAGCTAACACAGGGAAAGGGGCAGAGAGCTCTGACAGAGGCCCTCCCACTCTTCCCAACTCTGCGAGGAGCAAAGAAGCTCCAACAGCAATGAGGAAGCCCCAAAGTACAGACTGGTCTGCCAGATGCCAGCTGAAGGCTGACCCCTCTTAGTGGTGGGGCAGACACTGAGGAGCATGCTCTGACTCTATTTGGCTTGGCTCCTGAAGGTCTGAACCACAAAGAGACCCCCGTGCATCCAGCTGAGAGATGCAAGAGAGAGACAGGACTGAGTCCCCAACACTCTGCATCCCAGGCCTGGGAAAGGCTGCAGAGCAGTCTCAGTGGCCTCCCAGTATGGCATGTACCAGGTGATCATCGAGGCTACCACCTAATCACAGTCGTGGTTATTGCCTCACACCACATGGACTTCTTCAGTCCTGTGACCACAGCTGAGACAATCACAATCCAGAGGTGCAATTTTTAACGTGTATGAAGCTGAAATGTATACATTTAATTGGTAATTGACACATTTTTTCCTGAGAAGTTGTTATAGATAGTGCATCTCATTATGAATAGCATCTGGGATTGAAGAATGGAAAAGCACTCATTCCCAAACATAGCTGCTTCTCAGAATCTCATTGGGAGTGCCTTGAAAATTCGCATTCTCAGAACCCAAACTCCAGTAGTTCTTATTCAAGGTGGCAACACTGGAGTCTGGGAATTTATAGATTTAAAATTTATATTTTAAATCTCCTTACGGCATTAGCAAGAAAAACTGAGCACTTTAATGTGCTAGATGTGCCCTGTCACTTAGCTCTAGAAGCAGTCTTATGAGGGTAGTGTTATTGTTCCCATTTTTATGAATAGGAAACAGAGGTCTGAGGGGATTCCAACTCCCACAGCTTACTAGTGTTAGATTGAGGACTGTGAAGCCCATGTTCTTTCCATCCCATCATGCCAGCCATACTCACACCTTTGACCAGAAGGAAGGACTATAAGGCAGATTCTGAAATAAACTTTCGATGTCAGGACCCTCTCCTAGCCTGCTTGCAGAGAACTAGAAGCAGAGCAGAGAAGTCCCACAAGAAGATTTAGATTCTCCCAGGGGTCTTCCCAATGTAGCCAGGACCCATCTGGCCAATCCACCTGGCAAACTTCTCCTCTGGAAGATAGAAAAAAGTACTGGACATGACCCCACTCTTGAGGTGCTTCCAGTCTCATTGGAAACAATAACAATAAAGAACAACAGCCAAGAGCTGTGGCCCATGCTCAGCACTTTGGGAGGCCAAGGCGGGCTGATCACTTGAGGTCAGAGTTCGAGACCAGCCTGGCCAATACGGTGAAACCCCGTCTTTACTAAAAATACAAAAATTGACCAGGCATGGTGGTGTGCACCTATAATCCTAGTTATCCAGGAGGCTTAGGCACAAGAATCACTTGAACCCAAAAGACAGAGGTTGTGGTGAGCCAAGATCACACCACTGCACTCCAGCAAGTGAGACTCCATATCAAAAAAAAAAAGAGAGAGAGAGAAAGGAGAAAAAAAAAATAAAGAACAACGGCAGTACTGTCAAATGCCACAAAAATGGGACAAGGATCATGCATATAAGGCTCTAGGGGAGAGAGAACTTTCCAGGAACCAAAGGGCATCCTCAGCCTCCACTCTGCCCTTTGGGGAGAGCATTTGAGTGTCAGGAACTCTGGTGGCACTGTGGCTCCCTTTGGATCCTGACACAACCTCCCAATATAGGTCTCGTTAGTCCCATTTTACAGATGCCCTAGGTCATACTGTTGGTGACAATCCAGCTGGACTTGAACCTCGGTCTGCCTGCCTTTTGAAATCCATACCCTTTCAAGCACACCATGTCCTCAATGTGAATGTGTGTGTGCACTTACACATGCACACACACACTCACTAACACAAATGCACACCCCCACATGTCTTATCTACTGTCTGCAGAGGCAATTGTGTTTTGGAAAATGCAACATAGAATACACTTCCAGGTGCATTCAGAGAAGCCAAATCTTCCATAATCCTTCCGGGGAATATTGTTGTTTGCCAAGAGAATGGATTTTTGTGGGGTTTGTGGGGGTTTCTGTTTTATAGTTATCGGGGTTTTTTTTTAACGGTTAAAAAATAAAGCACACAGGTTGTAACATTTGAGATTTATTCTTTACCTGGCAAGCAGCTTTGTGCAGAAACAGGGCTACACTGAAAAGTGTTTTGGCTCCCAGTGCTGGCCTCACCACCAGGAAGCCTGCTCTGTTTGACACTGGGCTGAGGTATGAGGACGACAGCAAAGTTAACAGATGCCAATCTGCCAAGGACTTGACCAGGCCACCAAATGCCCCAGGGACATCTCTTTTTTCATCTAACAGATACGCATTCAATGTCTATACGGTCCCAGGCACTAGAGGTAGTAAATTAGCCCTACCCTCAAAGTGCTCAGTCTGATGCAATGGAACAAAATTAATCATTATAGGCAGAGCGTGGTGGCTCGCACCTGTAATTCCCACATTTTGAGAAGCCAAAATGGGTGGATCACTTGAGGTCAGGAGTTTGAGACCAGCCTGGCCAACAGGGCAAAACCCTATCTCTACTAAAAATATAAAAATTAGACAGAAGTGGTGGCGGACGTCTGTAATCCCAGCTACTCTGGAGGTTAGGGCAGGAGAATCGCTGGAACCTGGGAGACAGAGGTTGTAGTGAGCCGAGATTGCACCACCGCCCTCCAGCCTGGGTGACAGGGAGAGACTTTGTCTCAAAAAAAGAAAAAGAAAAAGGAGGGGAGGGGAGGGGAGGGGAGAGGAGAGGTGGGGAGAGGAGAGGAAAGGAGAGGAGAGAAGAGGGGAGGGGAAGGACATTGTGTGACATTGTATTACAATGCAATGTAAGAAGTGATACAGTGCCGGCCTGTAGCAGCATCCTGGGGCAATAGCAAAGTCTGCAAGAACGGAGAGGACAAAAGAAGATTTTTATGAAAACACAAACAAAATTTGAGATCCAGGACGAGGGTTTTGAAGATTACGGAAGATTTTCTTTCACATACAGAAAAAGGAGGAAGAATTCCCAAGAGAGGACATAAGAGAGCAACATGATGGAAATTGATAAGACACAGTGCAGTGAGGACTGGAACGTACCTGGAACAAAACTGGGGTGCAGGGGAGGTGGGTTGTGGATTGTACCTGGGGAATCAGTCCTAGACTGATGAATTGTCATTTGGCTTGTTTCTAATTCATGCTCACATACAGCCTGATGTATTTCAGAACGTGGCCTAATTGATATTTTCATTACATGCTTACACTCTGCAACAATTTCAAATGAGAGCAGGTACATGAAATAAGATAACACAGTGAAAGCACTTAGAGGACTATGAAGTGTTAGACAAAGTACTGTTGGTAAGGTTGTTTTTGTGTTGTTCTAAGATTCCTAAGGCATATTACTCTGTTCATTCCCATACCTATTAACTGAGCCCCTGCTATGTGCATAACTGGGGCCAATGAGCTGGGAGGGCTGGGGGGAAGGGACACAGCAGTACTCCCCCAATATCCAATTTGGTTCGGTCCGTGGCATGGTGCCACCCACCCTGGCTGAGAATGTATGAATGTCAGTGTCTGTCACTTAGACCAGTGAGGAGGCACTGAAATGGTAAACCCATTGGCATAGCAGTGCTGGGTGGTTGAAGGGTGATGGACTTAGCCTCCACCCCACCTCTCTGCCTAGAGGCTTTGAGGGGGCGGCAGCTCTGGATCTCAGTGTTCTCATCTGGAACATTCGGAGCTAACGGTGATGGCTTGCAGCATCTGAGCTCAGAAGCAGAGTCCCCATACGTGTCTAATGCGTTCATACTGGCTGCCCCAGGGTAAGCTGGTACAGGAGCTGCAAGAAGCGCGAAGGAGAGAGGTGTGGACACTCCAGGAACTCTAAGCTCCGATCTCGACTCTGCCCATGGGCTTGGATATGTTGTTGCTTTCCTTCCCTGACAGAAAAAAAAACTGCCAAGGAATCCCCAAGCCCCAGCTTATTCAATAATCAACACCAAATGCCACATCCATTCATTAATTTAGTAAACATGGACGGAGTGTCTTCTGTTTGTAAGCAATGCACAAGGCACTAGGCTACAAAGACTTTTCTAATAAAATATTTTTAAAATAACAATAAGACATGGCCTCCCCAAATTCATGCAGCATTCTAGCCAAGCTAAAAATAAGAATATTTAAATTTTTAAGGTCAGTAATTTACCTGGTGTCTTCTGGGATAAAGAAATAATTACAAAACAATAATAACAAGGGCTAGCTACAATACAGTCTAAATTTTAGAAGAGGCTCTAGCATAGGCCAAGGCACATACAGTCACCCTTCAGTGTCCAGGGGGATGGGTTCCAGGATCCCCTGCAGATACCAAAATCCAAGCATGTACAAGTCCCTCACATAAAATGGTGCAGTATTTGCATATAACCTATGCACATCCTCCCTTACACTTTAAATCATCTTTAGATTACTTATAATACCTAATACAATCTAAATGCTATGTAAATAGTTGTTATACTGTATTTTTATTTGTATTTTTTCCCAAATATTTTAAATCCACAGTTAACTGAACCTGCAAATGCAGAATCCACAGATATGAAAGGTCAACTGCAGTCAGTATTTAATAAACATTTGTTGAAATAATAAAGGATGGCCGGGCGCAGTGGCTCACACCAGTAATCCCACACTTTGGGAAGCCAACATGATTGGATCGCTTGAGATCAGGAGTTTGAGACCACCCTGGCCAACATGGCAAAGCTCCAACTCTACAAAAAATACAAAAAAAAATTCACTGGGCATGGTGGCGCATGCCTGTAATCCCAGCTACTCTGGAGGCTGTGGCAGGAGGATCACCGGAGCCCTGGGAGATTGAGGCTGCAGTGTGCGCACCAGCCTGGGCAACACAGTAAAATCCTGTCCCAAAAAAAATAAGTAAATAAATAAAAGAAATAATAGAGGTTATAATAACAGGGCCTCATCTAGTAACAGTACCCAGCCTGTGGGTGGGGTCAAATAAAGCACCCCGAGGGAGCAAGTCCTGATACCTGCAATTACCTCAATTGGATCCACTTGGATCGCTTTCGGGGAAACCCAGGCTGAGAGGCTGACAAGAGCTTTGCTCTCTGGGTAGTGTCAGGCAAGAGAGCAATGGCCACATCCCACGCCGCCTCTAGGATTTAAGGCTGAGGGGCTGTGGGTCCACGCTGCCTATGCCAAGAGATGCCCAAGTGGTGTAAGATGTTTTTAGGGCTGGGGAGGAGATGGTGGTAACAGATTCAGCCTCCACTCAAGCTGAAGTGTTTGCAAACCAGGCCAGTTGGCCACACCTACCTACCCAGAGGGGCCCTTGCTGGCACTTCCTCTCACTGAGTCCCTGGCTATCTTGTTTGGTGAGAGCACAGCAGAATCCAGGCCTAAATTGTTTGTTCCTGTCGCCTTCCTGTAACTTCCTGATATGATCATCTTGTCAGGCATTTGTCCTTATGCGGGAAGAATGAGCTTGCCCAAAGCCAGCTCCATCAACTCACTCTTTTAGCCACGTAGCACTCGAATCCGGTTGAAAAATCAGATTATTTCACTTTTTAGCTGGTGGGAGTACAGTCTGGCAGAACTGTTTTTGGGAAAGTGATTGATAATGCAGGTGGCACATCCAGGGAGAAGAGCACCCGCTCAACCACCCACTAAATCTGGGGCCCTGGGCAAGTCACAGAACATCTCTGAGCCTCCATTTCTCTGAAGCACTTGGAAGGGACAAATTACAGGATGCTCAGGAGCCCAGGGACAAGTTATAAGCAGCAGCATAGCGGATGCATCACCCACATCACCAGAAGTGCACACTGTTGAATTCTTCAGGTGAGGGCATCTCAAAAACCCACTGTATTAGTTGGGGCATGGAAGAATGACACTCAAATTAGATCATTCAAGGACAGATTAATTTTAAAATTATGTGTGAAGCTGTGAGTGGGGTAGAAGAAGACCTTGGGGGAATAGTGCAGTATTCTGAAGCTTCTGAAGCTAATAACAGCCTTAGCATCCTAGTGGGGCAGAAGTGAGAGTGGTTACCAGAACCCAGGTACAGGGAGGGGTGTCGGCAGAGAACCGTCTAGGAGTTGCAACTTCAGTGGAGGGATGCAGCCAGACAATGTCGACCCCACATGGAGGGAACCAGGGGAATAACTGCCCCAGCCTCTCTCCCCTAACTCTCTCCAGACTCCTGCCAGGGATCCTCATGGACCAAACTTAAGCAGACACTGAAAGATAAGGGAGCCCTTTGATACATTCTACATGCGCCAGCCGGGGAAACAAAGCAGGGTGAAGGAGGGTGAGAGGTTGGCTCTGCAGGGACAAAAAATGATATCTAGCACACCCCACAAAAGCAACCCACAAGAAAAAGGGTCAACTTTGAATGTCTACCAAAACAATGGGGGCACCAAAACAGCAAGACCATGACAGTCCCAGCCAAGTAAGCTCTTTCCTGCCTCTCACCCTTCCTCTGTGCTCCAGCCAACCTGCAGTGTTCAGAAACTGCAGCTAGCAAATCAGTAGGATTCAGGATGCGGTGAGGAGTTACCAAGCAGGAAAGTAGACAGCTCATTGTGCCTACTTTTCCCAAAGCAGCCTTTTAGCCTGACACAGACCAGAGCTGGAGAATGTATCAGTTAGAGTCTGAGAGGCTGCAGTAAAAAAACAGTCCCAAACATGCAGTGATGCAACACAGTACAAGTTTGTTTCTTGCTCATCTAACAGTACAGGAAAGTGCCAGATTAGGATAGTAGGGGAGGCAAGGGCTTTGCTCCGTCCACACAGTTAGGGTCCCGGGCTGATGATCTTTAACAGACAGCTCCCACAACACCCCTGGGATCACTTCCATCTCAGCCAACTAGAAAGAGGAGATAGTATGGAGAAGCACACATGGGAAGTGTTTCAGGGGCAGGCCTGGAAACGAAACCTATCCCTCTGTTCACATTCCAATGGCTAGACCTCAGTCACGTGGCCACTTCTAACTGGAAGGGAGACTGGGAAATGGAGTCTGCTGACCAGCCATGAGATTATAACTATTATTATAAAGAAAAACGGATTTGAGTGGACAGTTGTCAGTCTTCGTTACAGAGAAATTTTAAATCTTGAAGTTTGCTTCAAAATTCAAATTACTGACATAGGCCAGGCTGACCATAACCAAGCCACAGATGTTCTCTGACTTGCCTAGGGCCCCAGAGTTAGTGGGTGGTTGAGCTGGTGCTCTTCTCCCTGGATGTGCCACCTGCATTACCAATCACTTTCCCAAAAACAGTTCTTCCAGGCTGTACTCCCACCAGCTGAAAAGTAAAATAATCCTATTTTTCAGCCTGACTCAAGTGCTACATGGCTAAAAGAGTGAGTTGATGGAGCTGGCCTTGGGCAAGCTCATTTGACATTTAAATCACTGACAAGGTTGGGCACGGTGGCTCACACCTGTAAACCCAGCACTTTGGGAGGCTGAGGTGGGCAGATCACTTGAGGTCAGGAGTTTGAGACCAGCCTGGCCAACATGGTGAAACCCCATCTCTACTAAAAATATAAAAATTAGCCAGGTATGGTGGCACAAGCCTGTAGTCCCAACTACTCAGGAGGCTGAGGCAGGAGAATCACTTGAAAAGGGAGGTGGAAGTTGAAGTGAGCCATGATCTCGCCACTGCACTCCAGCCTGGGTGACAGAGTGAGTGAGACTCCATCTCAATAAACAAATAAATGAATTAATTAAATCACTGGCGGAGTTTGTTTTGTGTTTAAAAGTTACAAGAGAACTTTCCTTACTTGACGGGAAAAAAGAGTCAAGATGTCTGCCCTAAATTTACCAAAGGAACAAAACAGTAGCAGGCAGAGAGCAGGTTTCAGCCAGCTCGAACAACAGTTTGAACAACAGTTCAAAGGTGCTTGTTTACACTCTGCGCATTTCCACTTGCTCAGTGCTCCACTTATCCTGTGATCGGAATATGGGTAAATTTTTTCTCTCTTTTTTCACTTCTCTGAGAGAAATTTTCTCAATTTCTTATAAAAAATGTTGCTTTTAAATGAAAATAATTTTTAAATATATTTTTTTAAAAGTCGATGTAAAGGACTAGTGTGATATTAAAAAAAAAAAAAAGGCAATGAAATTGCTCAGTCTTCTTGTTCTGACCGCACTCAGTTCTTTACTGACTGCCAGTCCCCTATGCTTTAAAAAACTACTTGATAATATCATCTTACGTATCTTTTTTCCTCCCTGAGTGGTGTCGCTTTTGCTCAAGTCGACTCAACACTGTGAAATTCTCTTTGACTCTTCCTCCCTCACCCCAGCACTTAGTTGATGACTAACATCTTGTTATGCACAGGGAAGTTGGTCACAGCAACTAGGGAAGGGGAATGGAGGCTGAGGGCAGCAGAGCACAGCATACAGGCTACATTGTGGACTTATCAATGCACAGCCATCACAGGCAGGAGCTACTGAGAAACAAAAACACTTCAGTGGCAAATTGTAGAGAGATCTGGGTCAGGATCCAGGTAAAACCAGTAAAGAAGTTTTCCAGGGATGATAGGGCTCATAGATGTGATCCAGAGACCAAGTCCAGGACATGCACTTTAGACAGTGTATGGCTTAATCCTGCTTCAGTCCTAAGTGAATCTCCCCACCACTCACTCACACATCACTTCCCAACCCCACCTCCACTGCCGTCATCATCTGCATTTGATGTCCAAGCTATACATGGTAAAGCCAGGAACAAAACCAAAAAGTCAGCTCAAGACTGTAACCACTGTATAGTGAAAATAATGCTCCTGTGCTCGCTTTGGCAGCACATATACTAAAATTGGAATGATACAGAAAAGATTAGCATGGCCCCTGCACAAAGATGACACATAAATTTGTGAAGCATTCCATATTTTTATCTTTGACAAACCCGACCAAAATGAGCAATGGGGAAAGGATTCCCTATTTAATAAATGATGTTGAGAAAACTGGCTAGCCATATGCAGAAAACTGAAACTGGACCCCTTCCTTACATCTTATATAAAAATTATCTCAAGATGGATTAAAGACTTAAATGCAAAACTTAAAACCTTTAGAACAAATCCTAGGCAATACCATTCAAGGACATAGGCATGGGCAAAGACTTCATGACTAAAACACCAAAAGCAATGGCAACAAAAGCCAAAACTGACAAATGGGATCTAATTAAACTAAAGAACTTCTGGACAGCAAAAGAAACTATCATCAGAGTGAACAGGGAACCTACAGAATGGGAGAAAAATTTTGCAATCTATCCATCTGACAAAGGGCTAATATCCAGAATCTACAAGGAACTTAAACAAATTTACAAGAAAAAAACAAATAACCCCATCAAAAAGTGGGTGAAGGGTATGAACAGACACTTCTCAAAAAAAAAATTTATGTAGCCAACAAACATATGAAAAACAGTTCATCATCACTGGTCATTAGAGAAATGCAAATCAAAACCACATTGAGACACCATCTCACGCCAGTTAGAATGGCAATCATTAAAAAGTCCGGAAACAATAGATGCTGGAGAGGATGTGGAGAAATAGGAACACTTTTACACTGTTGGTGGAAGTGTAAATTAGTTCAACCATTGTGAAAGACAGTGTGGCAAATCCTCAAGGATCTAAAACCAGAAATACCATTTGACCCAGCAATCCCATTACTGGGTATATACCCAAAGGATTATAAATCATTCTACTATAAAGACACATGCCCATGTATGTTTATTGGAGCACTATTCACAATCGTAAAGACTTGGAACCAACCCAAATGCTCATCAGTGATACACTGGATAAAGAAAATGTGGCACGTACACACCATGGAATACTATGCAGCCATAAAAAAGGGTGAGTTCATATCCTTTGCAGGGACATGGATGAAGCTGGAAACCATCATTCTCAGCAAACTAACACAGGAACAGAAAACAAACATCACATGTTCTCACTTATAAGTGGAATTTGAACAATGAGAACACATGGACACAGGGAGGGGAACATCATACATCAGGGCCTCTTGAGGGGTGGGTGGCTAGGGGAGGGATAGCATTAGGAGAAATACCTAATGTAGATGATGGGTTGATGGGTGCAGCAAACCCCTATGGCAGGTGTATACCTATGTAAAAAATCATGCACATTCTGCACATGTATCCCAGTAAAGTATAATAAAAAATAAAAAGAAAAGAATGCTCCCACTGCTATTGATAAAATTATACATGTAATGTGCTTATACTAACTATGTTAGTTTGCTAGGGCTGCCATAACAAGATATTGCAGATTGCAGATTTCGTGGCTTAAACAGAAGTGTCTCACAGTTCTGGAGTCTGGGAAGTCCAAAATCAAGATGTCCATCTGTTGGTTCCTTCTGCAGGCTATAAAGGAAAGATCTGTTCCAGACCTTTCTCCTTGGCTTGTAAATGGCCATCTTTTTCCCATGTGAAGACGTGGTCTTCCCTCTGTACATGCCTGTCCCTAACCTCTTTTTGAAGGGATGCAAGTTATACTGGATCAGAGCTCGCCCTGTTGACCTCAGTTTACCTTAATTACCTGTCTAAAGACCTCATCTCAGAATATAGTAACATTCTCAGGTACTGGGGGCTATAGCTTCAAACATCAATTTGGCTAAGGGTGGGGGGGGATCACAATTCAGCCCATACTACTAGCTAAGTGATCATAGCTATTACTAGGGTCCTGGAATTCGAGGACCCCCACAATGTCAACATCCAAATCAGATTTCCATTCAACTTTATATTTCTTACCCCCATCCCAAACAAATGTTTACAGGTACTGTTAACCAAACCACCTTGAGCATTACCTCCTCCAAGCTTTCTCTCTACTGTGATGGCCCACACCCTATAATCTACCTTGTGATGACAAATACACCAAACTCTCCTCATAGTGTAAAATGCAGCTCAAGCCCCATCCTGTATTCTATGTCCCCTTCACAGGTTAGGAAACTGAAGCTCAGAGTGGTTAAGTAATTGTTTTCGAGGTCACCCAGCAAGTGCGGCTAGAAATGCGATCCTAACTCCACCTGTCCGACTCCAGGCCCAGCAGTCCCTCCGTGCTGAACTCCTACAGCAACCCTGGCCTGAAGCACTCACAGGGCAGTAAAACTTGCAATGTCCTGATGTCCCTCTTCATTGTCACATGGAGCTTTTACTCTGAGCTTTTACTTTAAGGCTTTATTATCAAATTTCTATTCACATATCTTTTCTTCCTAACTACACTTTCAGCACCTTAAGACAGGAACGGACTTTTCACTTAAACTGATCCCTTCATAGCCACTGACAGGGCTCCATGGAGATGGCTGTTGTTGCTGCAGGGCCAGCGTGGGAGTCATTCTCTGAAACCTAAAACGCATATCCACTCCTCTGGGGAAATACACACATTCCTCAGAGAGCTGGCTCCAGACAGCTGGACAGTTGGGGCTCTGCCTCCTCCAAATTCAGTGGCTTCATAAACCAATTGATTCCAGAGATGGATGCTCTTCCATCCCCTCTCAGCCCCAGGCCCATTCCAGAGCTGGAAGCAGAACAGGCCTCATGCTTGAGTGGGGCACCCAGAGCCCAGCTTCTAGAAACAGGGCTGGATATCCACACTGACACATTCGCTTCTGTCTCCTTCTGCTTTCCCTCTTCCTTTCCTGTCCTTAGTCTCTCCTCTCCCCTTGTTCCAGAACCTTTAGATTGCCTAAAGGTAACCTCTGCTACTTAGTGGCTACTGTAGGCCAGGCACTATTCTAAGCACTTTACAGCTGTAACCACTGCATTGAACAAGGACTCAGGAAATGATGTCACAAAGATATTTTATACTCTGAGTCTCACAATCTATGCATGCCTCCTCAGTAAGGGAGGTCTTTCTTGGATAAAAAGTTAGTCCACATGGTTCTTTTGGTCCCTTAATGAAACTTCTGAAATCACTTTAAAGTACAAACAGCCTTAAGTTAGCAATTACAATGGCTCAATTCCACGCATCAACCAAAACTAGAGACTTGACTAAAAGGTGAAATATTCTCCCCATGTCCAGCTGAGCTCTGCAGTATGGGGGCTTTTTGAAGCATGTATGACAGTGGAGAACAAACAAAGCGGCATGGGGGTGGGGCCCATGGTGGCTGTAGGGGTAGCCACTCAAACCTCTTTCAGGAGAACACATCAAGAGGAGCAGAGTTGACTGACAGCCAGAGGCCACACCTGGGATCTGCCCCACATTTGCACCAAGGCCATAGTTTCCAGGGACACCCCCATCTAAAAGCTGAGTGCAGCAAGGGGGCTAGAACCAGGCCATTCCTGCCTGCCAGGAACTCTTCTGATGGGCAGCCTTGGCCAGGGCCAGCGAGGGGACTAGCCAGCCTCGCCCAGATCCACTCTGCCCTGCACTGCGTCTGGACTCTTCCTACCCCGTCCTCCTTTCTTCCCCTTCCTGATCCATGGTCCAAACACTCTCTGCCTAATCTTGCTTTCTTTACCTTTACTCTTCGTAGATATTTCCCCTAATAAATCTCTGCCTCTCAGGAGCCTGAATTGATATGTGACCTTTTTTTTCCTGCCTGGCAGTTTCTACTTCCCACCAGCCAGAGGGGCCAGTGGCCGTGTAGGAAGCATGTGTCGTCAGCTTCTCCTTTTCTTCCTCTGTTTCTCCCATCTCACTGCTGCTCCTTCGCCTCCTCTCTCACATCTGGACTGGCCCTGACTTAAGATGCCTCTCACTCCCAGGACATGGTAGTGCTTTAACACCAACCGTGTTTTTTATGTGGCACTTTCATGAGTTCCTCAATAAGGACTGGGCCTTTTCTGCTAGCATTTCCCATCCTCCCCCTCAACTTCAGCCTATTAGCCAGGGTTCTCTAGAGCAACAGAACCAGTAGGATGTGGATGGATGAATGGATGGATGGATAGATGATAGAGAGAGAGAGAGAGAGAGAGAGAGAGAAGACAGGTAGATAATAAGGAATTGGAGGCCAAGAAGGCCCAATATCCACAGTTAGCAAGCTGGAGACCTGGGAGAACGGATGGTGTAGTTCTAACACAAAACCCAGTGGGCTAAAGACCAAAGGGAGCTGATGGTTCAGTGCAGCTCCAAAGGCAGAAAAAGACCATGTGGACCAGTGTCCCAGCTCAAAGCAGTCAGGACGAAGGAACTCCCTCTTTTCTCAGCTTTTCTGTTCTATTCAGCTCTTCAATTGATTGGACGGGGCCACATTAGAGAGGACAACCTGCTTTACTCGGTCTACCAATTTAAATGTCCATTTCATCCAGAAGTGCACTCACAGACATACCCAGAATGGTGTTGAACAAACTGTCTGTGCACTCTGTGACCCAGGCAGCTTGACACATAAAATTAACCATCACACTCAGCTACTGCCCCCAACAGGGACATCCTACAGTGCCTTAGTGCTAGTATTGGGGAGCCCTCTTTTGGCAGGATCCCTTTTCAGGCCTCCTCTAACACAAATCTCATACCTGGCCCAGGGTGCAAGTGCCTTTGATCTGCTATGGGAGAGGAATGTGGCTGCTTCCAGGCACCGCCCTCCACTCTGCTGCCTCAGTCATGACTCATGCCCAGGCCTCTTTGTTTCCAGTGGTAGAGGGGTCTTCAGTCTCTCTGAGTGGTCCTCACCTCTCCACCACTCCCCCTGGGAATAGGGGAGGATGGGGGAGGACCCCCAGCTCACCCACAACTCTCTCAGAAAAAGACTTCTCAATCTCTCTCAACCCTTTAGTATCCCCCTATAATGATAGGGTTCAAGAAGTAGTGAACTAGTTGCTGTTTAGTCTGGGTATGATATAACTCCTCCTTTGCATTTCAGCCTCTATTGTATCTTGGTGCCATGGCAGAAACTTTTTACACATCCTGTTATTAGGTATTTCTTTTTTTTGTTTTGTTTTGAGACAGAGTCTCGCCCTGTCACCGAGGCTGGAGTACAATGGTACTATCTTGGCTCACTGCAACCTCTGCCTCCCAGGTTCAAGCGATTCTCCTGACTCAGCCTCCCGAGTTGCTGGGATTACAGGTACCCACTACCATGCCCAGCTAATCTTTATATTTTTAGTAGAGATGGGGTTTCACCTTGTTGGCCAGGCTGGTCTCGAACTCCCGACCTCAGGTGATCTGTCTGCCTCAGCCTCCCAAAGTGCTGGGATTACAGGCCTGAGCCACCGTGCCCAGCAGTATTTCTTCATTTTAAGACTCACAAAAACCTTGTAAGATAGGAGTCATTCTTATCCCCATTTTACAGATAGGGAAATTGGTGTCTAGGGAGGTTGAGGAGTTTGTTCAGAATCATAGTGCTGTTAGATGGTGGGGCTAGGATTTAAACCCAAAGGGTCTGGCCCTCACCCCTACATTGCACTTACACAATGCTAGAGGGAAGAAGAATGGCAGCTGCACAAAATTATTTCTTCTCTGTCTGAAGAGTATTTTACTGAGTGAAGTCATGACTCCGTGTCCTGCGTAGAGTCACGGTCAGCATTGTCTAGCAGGCATGTGTTTCCTGACTGTACTAGGTCGCAGTTTGATTGATACTTGATTTGGTCTGTTTTCTCCAGTTTGCTGCCCTGTCTCTCTTCTCCCCTTGGAGCCTCAGTTTCCTCATCTATAACACGGGGTAATATAAGACCTGCCTCACAAGGCCATTGTGAGAATTAGCAATAATAAATATCAGATCAATGGCACATGATTATATACTAGGAAGAGCATTAATTCTAGGATCAGCAGGTTTGGGGGTCAAAGACCAACTTCAACGTCTGTTAGCTATGTCACCATGGACAAGATACTTACCCTTGCTAAACCTCACATGGACACAACATAGTACCTACATCTCAGAATAGTTGTAAAACAAGACTGGGTAAAGGATTTGTAAAGGGCTTGACAGGTAACCAGCATTTGATAAAAATCAGTGTTTCCTGCTGCTGCTGCTGCTGCTAATTCACACATTTGTTGCACTCCTTCCCTGATGTAGTCACTGTGCTGGTGCTGAGATAAAGAATGGAGGCAGATACACTCCTTTCCCATGAGGAGCTCATAGCCTGGTGAGGGAGGCAGGCAGATGTGCTGACGGACAAGAGTGAGGCATGCTGTAGGTGTGATGAGAGTGTGAACATGGGGCCAGGGAGTACAGAAAGGGTCCCCTGTGACTGCTCCTTTCCAGGCTTGGCTTTGGCTTTGCTGACCCATCCCTTGGTCCATCCCCCAGGATAAGAAGTCCACCTCTGACATCAATGGCCTCGATTACCCCTTGACTCAGAATCATCAAGTTTTCCTGTGGTGGCGGGAAGCAGCCCAGTGAGGAGATGGCTGTGTTTGTGGCTATCTGAAATACCTGTTCTCTAAAAAAGAAAAAATATACAACTTCTGAATCATAAACGCTGCTGGTGAGGGCTCAGAGATGGCATATGTCCCCCAGATAAGTTAACCAAGCTTATAATGGACTCCTCACGCATCACCAGAGGCCACACCTGGGAAGGCAGTGCACCTCCCTGGGACTGAAACCACATTATTCCACCCTTTGAGCAGGCTCAGTGACCAGCTCCACTCAGAAGGAGCTGGTTTCCCTGCCCAGAGGAGCTAGCCTCCAGTGCTGGCACCACCAGAGCCCCCAGGTTCTCCTCTCTCACCAAAGACGCTGCTGAATTCCAGGCAGGACCTCCTGAGGAGGGAGCAAAGCCTCACAGGGCTGGGGACCAAGGACCCTCTGGCCTGTTGTGGAGACTGACTTTCACAGCATGAAAGCCAGAAACCTATTGGAGGCCTCCCACCTCATTTTCACTGCACCTTCCCCCAACACCTTCCAGGCCCAGGCAGGGGCCAGCTGCTCACCCCACAGGCCTCTGCCAGGTGCCTGGTGTCTTTTGTCCCTATGCATCCTCACTGCCCCACCCTTGTTCATCTGCCTTCTGACCCAGCTGGACTGTGGCAAAGAACGCCTACTGGCCCTCCTCCCTCTAACCTCATGCCTCCTGGCGCCACCTTGACACCTGGGTGAGGGGGACATTTAGCTCTCGCCAGGCCACTCCCCTCTTCAGAAATCTTCCCCAGATTCACACTGCCCAGTGGAGTGACAGACTAGTGGGCTCAGGCCAGATGCAGTGTGCAGAGAGGTTTTGTTTGACCTACACAGTGTTTGTAAAATTTTTGAATGAGAATTTTAAAATCAGGAGTTGCATATTAAAATTCAGGTTTCTGGCTTGTCTCGAGTACCAGGAGAGCTGGCAAGGGTCCGTATGTCTACCTGGAGCCATCAGCTGGAGCTGGGTCATAGGAGCTGGGTCACAGCAGCTGCCCACCCCACTAGCCTCACCTGTTCACCCACATCATGGCTACTATAGACGCTGGAGTGTGAGACTCCACCCAAGCGTTTAAGTCCAGATTCTTTGGGCTCCTTCCCGTAATCCCTTCCTAAGTCTTCCTCATAACCTCATCTCTCACCATAGACAGAGTGAGCACATGATGTATGTACTCTCATCAATGTGTTGAAACACAAATTGTTTCAAACTGGAACAATTTTGAAAGTAAAAAAGGGACACCAGGAGTCATTAACAGCTGTTCATTGAACCACAAGAGTCACAAAGCGGGACTTTTTCCGGGCAACCTGGGCATATGGTCTCCCAAACTACTGGCCTCACCTTGGGCACCACACACTCCAAACTCCAACCAAGCCACATCTCTCATGCTTCTTTAACGTAGCCTACATTGGCAGGTCAGTGCCTTTGCCCCCATTGTTTCTGCTTCTAGAAGTATCTTTCCTTCCCGTCTCAGCCTGTCAAGATCCAACCAGCACTTCAAAGCCCAGACCCAATGTGACTGCTTCCTGGAAGCATTCCCATGTTTCTAGTTGGAATTCCTCTTCCCTCTTCTGAGTGTGTAAATCTGCTATGACCCTTGTGTCTTCCATTAGAATTACATCATACATTCAGTCAACAAACATTTATGGACCACTTAGGATCCAGCAGTGAGCAAACCCAAAGTTCCTCCCGTCGGTGAGCATGTATTTGACTGCACGTGTCACCCTTGCTCATTAGCTTATAAACTTCTCAATGACAGGAATTGCGTGTGGAAGGTCTGGTGCTCTGAACACAACAGATGATCAAGAATATTTGCCACATTAAATTGTAAAGGCCTCTCTGTGCCTTACCCTCCTTCTCTGCCACAGGAGGGTCATACCCACCCTTCTTCCCTTCCAGTATAGCTCTGAGACTTCATGAGAAGCAAAGGGATGGTGCTTTGTAAAGTTAAAACTATTTTAGCACTGTAGAGTTCTAAAAACAGTAGCTACTGAGCAATGCAAACTGCAGTCAGCACATCCAGTGTCACCTCCTTTTAAATGATAGACATTATCATTCTCTGTTAACTGAGGAAGAAACTGAGGCTCAGAGAAATTGATTGGCTGATGAGGGAGAGCCAGGCTCAGTCCAGGTGTCTGCCTCTGGATTCTGAATGTTTCCGCCACACCATGCTGAAAATTAACTAGATTCCAGTGTGACCCAGTTTCTCCTCTTAGGAACAAGAAAGACTAAAAGTGCATCTGAGGGAAATCTAACTTTAGCATCCTCCTGAGAAGCACCTTGGCAGAGACTGTTTCCATCCTAAATGACAGTGGAGAACATAAACAGTGACTGGCATGGAAGGACCAAGATGTCTGGGTCCCTGGGCCTAAATCTGTCTCCTCCCACCCCCACCCTGCCTCTGGCATCCCCATGGACATTGCCCCCTTGCCTCTCTGGGCAGTGGGGACCTTCAGAGGCTACAGCAGGCCTGGTCTAGGGCTATGACAGGTGATAAATCTCCCTGAAGAGGAGGGTCATATCTGTGGACCACACATAGGTCTGGAGACTCCATTTAGCACAAGGAAGGAGGAGGGAAGGGAGAGTGACAGAAGAAGCACAGTTTTCTCAATTCACCTACTGAGAATGTGAGTACGTTTCACCTGCGGCTGCTTCCCAGGCCTGAAGTCAGTGCCTGGCTCTCTGCGGGGCCTCTGGTCATTGCCAGGAAAAAGCACAAATTGGATTAAAAAGCCATGCCACCATGATTCCAGAACTCCCATTCTGTGCGGCTGTGCTTCCCATGTCAATGAACAGCCAACTCCCTGTAACTGTCTGCTGGTTTCTATAATTACTCTGGGAAAATGTCATGTTTGCCACTGTGCTATTAGTGTAGCACACAGGCTAAGATGCAAACAACTCCACACCAACATAAATATTTTTAATGGCGCCGTTCCAACTCTCTGGTGCATGTGCTTCCAGATGATCACACAGGAGAAAATCAAAAGGAAGGATCTTCTGTTATGAAATGTAGTCATACAGAGGCTGCATCTGAAGACAGTTTCAGTCTGCTGTGAAATCCAGTTTGATCCTGCACTTGAAGCCATGTTTATTCTCTCTTGCTTGAGACTTGATCACAATCTGATTTGACTGTGAAACAAAATGCTGGATATTTAGGCAGTTTTCACAGGAACCCTCAGCAAATGTATCATAGGAACTGAAAAAGGGAAGAATCGGGCCGACCTTTAGGTCAGTCAATATACTTCCTTGGTCCTAGGTACTCCCGTTTATAAAATACAGATAAGATATCAACTGACCAAAGTAAGGATGACTTCCTTATACTTCCTTCAAGCTCTGAAATACATAATGCATTGTGATTTGATTCCAGACTAACCTGCAAATAAATGTCAAGATTAGCCATGCGGGATGGCTCATGCTTGTAATCCCCGCACTGGAGGCCAAGGTTAGGGGATCACTTGAGGTCAGGAGTTCGAGCCCAGCCTGGCCAACATAGTGAATCTCTATCTCTACCTAAAATACAAAACTTAGCTGGGCATGGTGGTGCACACCTGTAATCCCAGCTACTTGGGAGGCTAAAGCAGGAGAATCTCTTGAACCTAGGAGGTGGAGGTTGCAATGAGCTGAGATTGCACACTGCACTCCAGCCTGGGCAACAGAGTGAAACTCCATCTCAGCAAATAAATAAATAAATGCCAGGATGCCCTATAGTTTCTGCTGACTCTAGGAGAGGTGGTCAGGCCTGCCCTAACATTTGTAGGGCCCCAGGCAAGATTACAAATGGAGGCCCACATGTTACAGGTCACATTTAGAAGTTGTAAATCAAGCTAATCAACTATTAAATAAAACATGTTTTGTTATTCTTTTTTTGACAAAATAGGCCTTCAAAATGACCTGCAAGGCCAGGATGGACTTTAGAATTCTTGACTTCTTAGGGTTCCACACCACAGCATTGTAGTTGGAAGAGCCTGCCCCAGCCTCTCCTCGTTTCTCCCACTCCTCTCTCCATCTCATTATCTCCATCTCAAGGGGCCTTGCACACATGCTTGTGAGCAATGCAGCGTGCCATGTCCATGCTCTATACACGCATATGCACACATGCACACATATACAACCAACAGCAGTTCCAGGAATGTGTACACTAGCAGCATAATCCATCCTCCAGAGGATGGACCTAGGAAAAAAACCTGATAATGGACTTGGGGCAGTTTGAGCTGGAAATTCCAGGGTCCTGTGTATCCTAAGAGTGGTTGAGAAGAGGAAGCACTTCCGCTGGTTCCACATCCTATAGAGAACTGTACATCCATGGGAGGCCAGAGTGGGGCCAGGACAAAGACCCCTCTTGACTGGGACTAAAGGCAGCTCTAGAGGTAGTGCAAATGACATGCCATTGGCAATGGGCTAGTCTCCCCAGTATATAAAGAACTCCTTCCAATCAGTGAGAGAAAGTGATAGGGACTCCATAGAAAGTGAAGAGACTTCATTTAAAAGAATATGAATGGTGGCCAGGTGTGGTGGCTCACGCCTATAATTCTAGCACTTTGGGAGGCCAAGGTAGGTGGATCACCTGAGTTCAGGAGTTCAAGACCAGCCTGGCCAAAATGGTGAAATCTCATCTCTACTAAAAATCCAAAAAATTAGCTGGGTACAGTGGCACATGCCTATAATCCCAGCTACTCTGGAGGCTGAGGCAGGAGAATCACTTGAACCCAGGAGGCAGAAGTTGCGGTGAGCCAAGGTCATGGCTGGGCTTGCACTCCAGCCTGGGCTACAGAGCAAGACTTCATCTCAAAAAATAAAAAAGAATATGAATGGCCCCTAAAAATAAGAAGGTCAAAAGTTTGGTAGCACATTTCGTTGACAAGGATGTGAGCAGTAGACATTCTCATCCCACTGTTGGTGGGAGTGAAGGTGGTGTGAACTCTTGGAAGGACATATTGGAAACTGCTAGAAAACTTACAAACACTCCTTGACCCAGGAATTCCACATCTACTTATGGAAGCTTGGGAAACTCTTCAACAAGAAAGAATATTAATTGCGGTATGTCTTGGGATGGCAAAATACTAGAAGCAACCTAAAAGTGTGCCAATGTGGAACTGGTTAACTCAGCAATGTCCTCCTTGCAGTAGAATGGCATGAGGCAGATCTATATGAGCCCATACCTGGAGTGCTCTCCAATATGCATTGCTAAGTGTTGAAATGAAAGTGCCCAGGACAGTGGTGGTGTGCTGAGATTGTGTGAAAAGAAAGAACTCACATACACATATGTTCATTATGCCAAAACTCTCTGGAAGAACACATAGAGACTATTAACAGAGGCTGCATCCAAGGAGGGGACCTGTCTGGCTGGGGAGAGCGGTGAGCTGGAGACTTACTCTTTACTGTATCTCTTCTGTGCCTTTTGAATTTGTACTGTGTGTATGTTTTACTTATTCCAAAACATTCAAGTAATAAAAAATGAAACACTTAGCTCAATGCCATATCTGTTCCTTTTTTTCCTCTTTTCTTTCTTCATCTTTTTTTTTCTTTTTGTTTTTGAGAGGAATGCAGTGGTATAACCATGGCTCACCTCCCTGGGCTCAAGTAATCCTCCCACCTGAGCCTCCTGAGTAGCTAGAATAACAGGCACACACCACCACACTCATCTAATTTCTTTTTCATTAGAGACAGGTTCTCCCTATGTTGCCCAGGCTGGTCTCAAACTCCTTGGGCTCAAGCGATCCTCCTGTCTTGGCCTCCCAAAGTGCTGAAATTACAGGCATAGGCTTTTTCAATAGTAGTTACCTTTTCTACCTTATGCTATCATTGTTTATACACTATTTTCTCATCTTCATCTATATTTTACAGTTTGTGAGGGCAGACTTCATGTCAAATGCTAACTAACATTTTTGAGCATATACCAAGCCCTGTTATCAATTCTTTATATGCATCATCTCATTTATTTCTCTATAACGACCTCTGATGGTAGGGACTGTTATTATCCTCATTTTACCAGCAGGACATTAAAAAAAACTTTCCTACAGCCACCTAGCTATGTGCTGCAGACACTGTCTGATCCCAAGACTGTTTGATCCCCATTCTGGCTGACTTCATGTTTGCTTTAACCATTGTACACAGCAGCTCCTGCTTCCTCTGATATACACACAGAATACATGAAATCAGAAATGCATAAATGAATGGGTGTGTGAGTGAGTAAATGAGTGATGTACCTGCCACATCCACAGTTATCTTGCGTGTTGTGCTTCTAGGTCATAGCATGCTGTTCCTACATTTGGGGAGGACCTCCTTATCAATTACCACAGGTTTCCATTCCCTGCTACTGCCTGGAGGGAAATCTGGAGATGGAATTTACCAACTAGGGAAGATGAAGGGGCTGATGGCTTCACATAAGAGAGGATATTTTTTAAGCAAAGACGCTGGGGCTTAGTCACGAGCCTGAGGGCCTATTCTGTCACTTCAGCATGAAGCATGGTTCACATCTCAAAGCTCTGAAATGTCAGAGCAGTGACTGTACAGTCCCTGGTCACACAGAGCCCAGGGGTCCCTTCCAACAGCAGGGCAGTCTGTACATGCTCATCCTACAGTCTGAGGGCCGAGTAACTGTGAATCCTATGTGGGATAGCCCTGCTTGAGCACAGAAACAAAGGTTTCTGGTCCCCTCCACCAAAAAAAAAAAAAAATGTCGATGTGTTCATGTACCTGTTTGTTTTCCACATTCCAAACAAAGCCCACTGTGAGCTTCCATAAGATAATTTGAACCAAGCCCCATGATCTTTACATACAGTTCTGTCTCCTCATCTTGCAAGATTTATATGGGGTTTAAATAATAAATTGCATGGATGCTGTAGAGTTTATAGTGCTCCAAGTAGGTCATTAAATAAATCACTGTATAATTTATATAAATGAACCTAAATCATGCAGTAGGAGGACTTCATTAGAAAATCAATCCTGTGAGTGGATAAACATGAGGACCGGCAGGTGCACTGTTGTTTTTGAAAAATCCCTGTGTCTGTGACCACATGTGAAGGTGCTCTGTGCTAGAGGGCACTCACTTCTCCCAGCCCCGCCCTCCCCCTGCTTGGTTGTGGGTGTTCCCAGGAAGCTGGGTTCAGGCTTGCAGTCTCCATGAAGAACTGCTTCCACCTCCGAGTTCCCAGGCTCTTCTAGCGGGAGTCCACACACCCACAGGGACTCAGATCACCTCAAAGGCAGCCAGCCTCTTACCATTTGCATGGCAGAGCTGAAGATAAAAGATAAGGCTTGGTGCATGCTAAGTAAGGAAATCCACAGGGCACCTGCCAACTACAAGCCCAGTCTTGGCTTGAACACAGGCCAAGAAAGAAGTCCAAACACCTTTGGCTGGCAGGAGTGTTCACCTTGCCGTGGGCAGATGTCTGCCTGATGCTGCTGCCCGCCAGCTGTGTTTCTCCCAGCCTCCCATGCAGAATGCATTCCAGCCTCCAACAGGAGTCCATTCTTGAGGAGACATAAAGGACAGATCGGTCCAAGGGGCAGGTCCAATTAGGGCAGCTTAAACCCTTCAATGCCTCTCCAGGTCCATTCTGGGAAAGGAGAACCTTGGGATATCCACCTGGCAAAAAGAAGCACATCATTAACAGCAGCCTGGGGCAGCTCTGTCAACTAGGCTGGGAGGCAGGAGGCTGCAGACTGAAGGCAGAGATATTTTAGAACAAGGGAATTTCAGGTGAGAGAAGGTCCTATATTTTTAAAACCGTTGCATGAGACAGATCATCGAGATTGAGTTAAACAAGATGCAAGATGAACAAATGGCCTATTAATAACAAGTTCTCTGGGAAACTCTACAGGCTCAGTGAGACTCCCCAGAACCCAGTGGGAAGTTTGGCAACAAGGGAAGCTGAAAGAGTCATGCTGTGGCAGACCATGGGTGTATCCTGTACTTTTTAGTCACTCTAAGAATATGAGTTTAAAGACTCTGATCCCCCCCAACACCTGACTTCCCTAATTCCTTGATTTGCACACTCTGAAATACTGCAGGTCCAGAGGTCCAGGTGGCTCTTTGCTCTTGAGAGGGATGGCAGCTGGGGATGTGGTCCCAGAGGGCCTATGAGGATCACAGAACTGCCTGCCCTATAGATGGGGGACATGGCCCGGGCTCCTCTTGCCCTCTGCTCCTGTGGGTCACTATTGCCCAAACACTCACAGGTGGCTGTGTGCATCATCTTCATTGAGACCTTTTGGTGTTGATGCCTAAGAAATAAGAGAATAAAGCCCTGATAGCTGGAACATCCTTTGAATCTCCCAGACATTGTTCAATCTCTGTCTTAGTGATCTGAGGCCAACAGCTATAGAAAAAAATCTGCCACCTGAACAGGCCACTATTCATTGAAGTTCCCCACCCAATCATCGTCTTAGCCCATTTGGGTTGCTATAATCAAATTCTATATCCTGGGCAGATTACAAACAGTAAACATTTATTTCTCACACTTCTGGAGGCTAGGAAGTCCAAAATCAAGGCATGGCAGATTTGGAGTCCGCTGAGGGCCCACTTCCTAGAAGACACTTTCTCCTTGTGACCTCAGGAGCTCTCCAGGCACTAATCTCATTCCTGAGGGTGGAACCTCATGGGGCATAAAGCATAGCAAGTATTGAGATCACCAAGAAGGTAGCAGCAGAGGGGTCCAGCACACCCTGTGCTTCCAAGATCTCATTTACGGTCACAACTGAGATTTTTCCCATTCTGAAAAGTGAAGGAGATAGAAGAAGAGAGAGAAAAAGAAGGAAAGAGGGAAAGGAGGGAGAAAGGGAAAAGACATCTTGTGAACCTACTGACTCTACTGGTCTCTCAAGCTCTACCCTGGTTTTTTCTCTTGCCTTCATTGCCCAATTATTGTTATTTGTTTGTTCATTTGTTTTGGCTCTGTTGCCCAGGCTGGAGTGCAGTGGCACCAACACAGCTCACTACAGCCTCAACTCCCTCAAGCTGAAGCAATCCTCCTGCCTCGGCCTCCCACATAGCTGGGACCACAGGCATGCACCACCACCATGCCTGGAATATTTTTTTCATATAGAAACTAGGTGTCCCTATATTGCCCTGGCTGGTTGAACTCCTGGGCTCAAGCGATTTTCCCACCTTGGCCTCCCAAAGTGCTAGGAGTACAGGTGTGAGCCACCACGCCTGGCCCCAATTACTGTTTTTCTTTTTTTTTCTCTCTCTCTCTTTGAGACAGAGTTTCACTCTGTTGCCCAGGCTGGAGTGCAGGGGCATGATCTCTGCTTACTGCAACCTCCATCTCCTGGGTTCAAGCAAGTCTCCTGCCTCGGCCTCTCAAGTAGCTGAGATTACAGGTGCCTGCCACCGCACCCAGATAATTTTTTGTATTTTTAGTAGAGACAGTTTCACCATGTTGGCCAAGCTGGTCTTGAACTCCTGACCTTGGACTATCCACCCGCCTCAGCCTCCCAAAGTGCTGGGTTTACAGGTGTGAGCCACTGTGCCCCACCAATTATAGTTTTTTAACAAGCCCCACCTGTTACCTTTTCTGCTCAGCTGCTACTCACTCCTGAACCCCTTGGTGCCATGCCCACTGCTCTCTGAGAAGTTGCCAGTGCCCCCCTCCCATGTGCTTCTGTTCTCACGCATTTCAGAATCCCCACTGCATTCCACAAAACCGGGCCCCGGCCCTGCTGAAGCTTCCTTCTCCCTGCGACTGCAAAACTCTCCTGTGGCTCCTATTCACTCTTTATTTCCCAGGCCTCTTTGACTTGCTTTATCCTTTTCCTTTCCTCAATGTCAGCATCTCTTTTGGTTTCAAATGTCATGCCATGAAGATGACTCTCAGATCCACATTTCTGACTCTGACCCCATGCCTTCATGATAAGCAACCGTCTCTTTTATCATTACGTTGCTCTAACTGGATGCCCCGCTACCTAAAAGTGGACTCACCATCTTTCTCTCTGCAAATGAGCTTTCTTCCCTGGACTCATTATCAACCTGAGGAATATCTCCATCCTCAAGCTCCTGAGGCCTTTTGAATCCTCCAGTTATTTTAACACCCCGTACAGTCCTTCATCAACACCTACCAATTATTCCTATGATGTTTCTCTCACCTCCACTCCACTCCCACTGCCCTCACCCCAAAGCAGCCCTCATCATCTCATACGTGGGCAGGAGAAATACACTTTCAAAGCTAGGAGTTAATTCAACCTTAACAAAGGCTCAGAGAAGAGGAAATGTGCCAAGGTCACACAGCTGTTTAGAGTCAGGACTTACACCCAGGCTTCCCAGCTCTGTCCCTTGCCTTTCACCTCCACCACAGGTAAACCACAGTGGCAGCCTAACTCCTTTCACTTTTCCTTATAACCACTTACCATGACACTTTCTTGGGGTGTCCGCCCATCTCGCCCACAAGGGTGGAACTCAGCAGTTATATTGCATCATGTGGTCTTCCTTCCTGGTTAGAAGTTACTGGATGAAGGATGGTCGTTTGACTATTCAGGACAATCAGATTATTTCTCCCAATATTTGGAATTAGGAATAAGAATATTCTAATTCACTCTAAATTCATCTCTTGAAGGTGGCCTGCCATTCACCCACCCTCTGCTCTAAGGTACAAAGAAAGGTGCTTCAGAGTGTTGCAGACACAAGGAGAGAAGCAGGCAGGAGTGAGAGAGAGAAGCCTAGAGGGTGGCTTTGGGGTAGCAGAAGGACTGGTGACTCTATCTGACCCATTATCTCCACCTATGTCCCTAATCCATCCCCAGGTAAACATACAATCTGAGCAAAAATGGGTTTGCCATGAGAACAATTTCAAAAGTCTTCTAGCCCTAGAAGTTTTGCTTTAAGCTATCTCAATTTGGTTTCTGTTGCTTGCAATCAAAGAGTCCTAAGTAATTCACCACCCATTCCAACCAAACCAAACATATTCATACACACACACACACACACACCATGAACCTATGCAGGGTAAAGGGTAGTTTATCTCAAGCCCCTGTAAAAGCTTCCCCAGCCAGAAGATGTAGGTGAATATTCTTCGGTTCATCTTGCTCTCATAGCTCCCCACCTCTGCCTGCCACTCCTCCCCAAGACAAATTCACAAACTTACCATTGTTATTGCCTCAAAGATGACCTGCTCCAGCTACACCAATGGGCTCATCATCTGTTGTATAGGTCCTGCTTCTACATCTTTCCAAATGCCTATGCCTCTTCTGCCACACCCTGGTCCTCTCCTCTTCAGCATTCTGTGTCCCTGAGTGGCTCCGAACCCTACCTGAGTTAATTTTCCTTGGAAAAGCTTTCCTGCTGAGGCTCATCCAACTCTAATCAGCACCTCCAGCCTCAGCCCCAGCTCAGCTTCCCATTCCTGTAGAGAACTTGTCCATAAAAATACACTCAGCAACGTAACACCAATTCTATGTTCTGGCTTCTCTGGTGTGTGTCCTAACTTCCTGATGGTCAATGAGCTCTTCAGCAAGGGAGACAGGCATTCCCTCCTGACAGCATCTGGTGCAGTACTTTCCACATGATAGACACTCAATTAATTTAACTGTCTGTCTGAGTGGTTAGAACAGGAAAGGTAATAAGCCAGCATCCAAACTTGCTCCCAGCAGGCTTCTAACTTCCTTCCTGAAAATGGCAGGCATCATGAGCTCCAGGGCCTTCTGCTCACTTCCAACCCTGGATTAAGACGTGATGCTGCATGAATGACTCTGAGCCCTTTGGAACCGTCTAAGCAAGGATCCGGTGCAAACCAGAGCTAAAGGCTACAGGGCAGGATCTTGCAAAGCAAGGCATAACCAAGTCCCTAAACTAGGACAGGGAACAGCCCTAGGATCAGCCCTAGGAGCACACATGAGACTGGGGACCTCCAACCCAACTCCAAAACCTTCCCCCCAGCCTTCCTCTTCCAAAGCCAGCTGGGAGCATCCGAGCTTTTCTTTACTTCACACCTTACATCCCACCCATTGTTCTTTACTTTTTACAGATAGGGGAACAAGAAAAACCTAACGACTTAGCAGTATAATTCTTCAAAGAGTGTCTTCACTTTAGCTAAAAAAAAAGAAACCTAACATGGACTATAGCTGCTACTGTATGCCAGGTATTATAACTCTATTAAGTAAACTACCATTAATTATTTCTATTTTACAGAAGGGAAAACTGAGGCCCAGGGAAATTAAGTCTTTTGCCTTAAAGTATAAGTATGCAGAAAGCCGTTTAGATAGGAGGTGATAGAGCTGGGATTTGAATCCACCTATTTTTTTGTGTAGAATTTTAAGATTTTCCTATATACCTTACTGCCTCCTGAGATAAGGCAGCAAGACCCCATGCTAAGGAAAGCTTGGCCAAACTGTACAAGGAATCTTTCCTGGCCAGCAGCAGATCAGGAAGATCAACAGGGGTAAGTGTGTCACATTAAAGGTTAAACTGAGCATGAGAGAGAGTAAGATCATATTGACCACTGCAGGACCCTGTGTCCCACCCACAGTGCTATGGCCCACCAGGGCAAAGTAAAAAAAAAAACAATGTTAACTGAGAGCAATAGGTCAGATAACAAAGCTCCAGAACTTAGCTTTGATGGTGACCATCTGTTTCCTGCAAGAAAGAGGAGAAAAATTCAGCAGATTTTTTTCTCCTTTCCCACTATCAGAGATTAATATATTTGATTTTACCATCATCATCATCATCAACTAACACTTATTAAGTTCCTGTATACTACATTCTTGACTTATATTATCTCATTTAAGCCTTACAACAACCCAGGGCAGGGAAATGGGTGTTATCCTCCCCACCTTCAACAAATGAGGAGACTAAGGGTCAGAGTGCTGCATCAACTTTATCCAAACTGCACAGCAAGCCAATGGAAGAACCAGAATAGAACCTGAAAGTGTTTACCTCTAAAACCCAAGCCTGTAGCCGTGACCACAGCAAGGGCTGTGCTGGCCATCACCCTGAAGCGCACTCATTGCTGGCTCTGAGATCTCAATACACTCAGGACATTGAGATGTGGGTGTACCGTGGAGGAGCAGGATGGCAGCCCCCCCCACGACCCCATCTCCAGAAGCTATAAAAGAAGGACTGCATGAATAAGGGTGGTCAAGAATCAGCTCTGGACAGCCTGGGGGAGCAGCAGGAGGAAGGAAGCAGTGCAGGCACTAACCCTCAGCCTTGAGGCATCCAAAGTACCGGTGCTGTCTGAAGCACAGAACCCCGAGTCCCTTTGCTTCCTCTCTGCAGCATCCTATTTTTAGCCCGTGTTCCAAGAAGATTCCTCTTACACAGTCACAATTATGTGCAACCAGAACCTTCTCAGGGCTATGGCTTTCTCAAAACCAAAATAAAGCCTCCGTTTGCTTTCTCATCCCAATGCTATATGAAATACTTCATCACCATGGTTTTTGTTGAGGGGGTTCTTTGGTAGGAAATCCGAAAGCATATAAAGAGAAAGGTATAGTAGGATTTACATCTCTTTCACTCCTTAGGAAGAATTGTTATTTTGGTAAAGAAGGCTTGCAGCAGCGTTGATTGCAATGCTGGGGGCTTGATGGTTGTGCTAATATGGTCCTTTTTCTTTAGAAACCAAGCCTGTTAAGCAGGGTGGGTGCTGACGACTGCGTAGAAATTATAGAGCAAAATTTTATTCTAGGAAATTGAAATTGTAACTGATCTCCACTTTCATATTCTGTTGGATGCTGATATAATCATCATGAAAAATTCCTCAAATACCTATGGATGATTTACAATATTAGATAATTGTGCTAGTGACTTTGTTAAAAATAAACCAGATTTATTTGATAAGTCACTAACTGAGCCCACGTGAAAAAGCAGTATGGTGCCAAGGGTTGTGAGCAGGGCTGGAATGGAATCTGAGAAACCAGGGTTCAGGTCTCAGCTCAGCCACTACCCGAGGTGGTGCCTCAGAAGCTCCTCAGTCTCTGCGCCATTCTGTACCTATCCATAAGGTGGGAGTAATAATAGTAACCCACCTCCATGGCTGATCACTCAGATCACATTGGAAGATGACCCAGCAGTAGCAGAGGATTCCCAAACATGTTTTCTTCTTAGAAGCCAGGTTTGTTGTGATAGTGTTGATGAATTTCACCTGAGCCCTGTGCTCCTGGGAAGCATGGAAGGTTCAAGTCCCACACCGGGCCCAGTGCAGTGACTCATGCCTGTAATTCCAGCACTTTGGAAGGCCGAGGTGGGCAGATCACTTGAGGTCAGGAGTTTGAGACCAGCCTGGCCAACATGGTAAAACACTGTCTCTACTACAAATACAAAAAACTAATCAGGCATGGTGGTACCCATCTGTAATCCCACCTACTCAGGAAGCTGAGGCAGGAGAATCACTTGAACCCAGGAGGCAGAGGTTGCAGTGATCTGAGATCACACCATTGCACTCCAGCCTGGGCAACAAAAGACTCCGCTTCAGAAAAAAAAAAAAAAAAGTCCTCCACCCTTTTGTGTTTCAGGGAATGGTGTCCTGCAAAGAACCACCCCCCACTTATGACTTACATAAGACCCATGGATGCCTCCCTTGACCATCTGTGACAAAGCCAGACACAGACTCTCCAAACTCTCATTTTTTGCCTTATAAATGATCACCTGAACCATTTCATCCCCAACCACTCAATAGAAACAATCCAAACAAAATGCTTGTAAACCAAACACTAGCTAGGTTTCTCCCCTTCCCCCAGGTCCCTGAACTTTAACTCGCCCTCACCATAAGCCAGTAGATGGCTCATCCTGAGAGCAGGCAGGTCTCAGGATATAACATTCTCTGAACTGCTGTCCTCATTCTCTCATCCCACTTCTTCACAGTGGTTCTTTCTAGCCTTGTTCACTCCTCCCTATAAAAGAAAAACCCTTTTTGCCTAACCTTTGAGAGACCTGCAGGTACATTAGTCCCCCTCCTTATCCACAGTTTTGCTTTCTGGAGTGTCAGTTACCAAGAGTCAACTGTGGTCAAAACATAGGTGAGTATAATACACTAAGATACTTTGAGAGAGAGAAAGACCACATTCACATAACCTTTAGTACAGTATATTAATTGTTCTATTTTTATTAGTTACTATTGATAATCTATTACTGTGCCTAATTTGTAAGCTAAAATTTATCATAAATATGTACATATAGGAAAAAAAGATAAAATATATAGGGTCTGCTACTATCCATCGTTTCACATGCCACTGGGGGTCTTGGAACATGTCCCTCTTGGAGAAGAGGGAATGACTCTATTATGGTCAGAGCATTCTCCCTATTGCAATAGCCCCTTCCTATCCCACCCCTTGAGGAAAATCCTTCCAATAAAATCTATTCTAAGTCCAGATTTGTTTTTGATTTGACAATGGCCGTGGATGATTTTAAGGAGCTCTTAGACTCAACAACTGTCTTCTGAAACTGATCCCCACTCCTGGAAGGAGCCATGAGCCAAGCATCTGAGAGCAAGAAATACGATTACACTTTAGTAAAGACATTTGTCAGGGCACTGCCACCTCCAGATGCTGCCGTGGCTCCTATGGATGAATAATAATTATCCTTTCTTTCACCTTTCTATTTGCATCTTTAAAGTCCTGGCATCAGATTCAAAGTCCTGGGTGGGAGTGTGTGATTGGCCCAGCTCAAGTCCCATGCTTGTGTCCTGAGGTCAGGAGCCAGGACACAGAGAACCTCCCCAAGTTGGTTTCTGAGGACAGAGGCAGGGCCCTGCCTCCCAGAAATATTACTTGCAATAGGAAAGACAGCTTGATGTCAGGGCGCCCGAGGAAAACCAACAAATGTCTGCTTTCTGTCTAGAGCCTAGGTTTTTGTTTGTTTGTTTGTTTGTTTTTCCCAGGGGCAAGGGGGTGATTATTGTTGTTAAAAAAGACTCCAAAACTTGCTCTCTCTATCAATAATGTTGGTATAAAGCCCATGAATGACGTGTGGCTATGGGCTTCACAGAGCGATATACGATTTCACAGATGATACATCTCTCAAACTCCCATCTTCAAGTTGCCCCCTGCCCACACCTTTGGCTTTGATTAATTAGCCCAAATGCTGAAGCAAGAAGGGTTCTTCTTGCTGCCCTCCATGGTCTCCAGCTCCTGAAACTCTCCCCTAACCCTGAGCCGCTTATTGCTGAAGAGGATCCTGGGCCCCATGTGACACGGGGAAGTGAAGGCGTCAGCGTTAACCTGCTACCTGATTCTGCTGAGGCCTCTGCCAAATGCCTGTGGGGAGCTGCAATAAATTGTCGTGCAACATGCCAATGTAACAGCTGGTGACCAGCCATTAGGGTAATCCACTGAGCATGGGAATTTCAAAAACCTCTCAGCACACACTGAAAATGAGAGTTATTGCAAAACCAGGTGTTCCGGTCTAATTGCACAAAGCAGTTTGAAATGTTAATCTGCTCCCACAAACTGCATTTTGCATGTGAGGAGTGTGGAAGAGACTCCCAGCCAAGGCTTAATAGAGGAGAGCAAATACTTTGTTCCCTCATTTATTTACTCCTTTGAAGTTTTTTCCAAGCCTTTGAGTAACAGAATCACAGAGAAATGTAGCTGGAATTGACCTTGAGGGCATCAGCCCTGTGCCCTGCGGTAATGCACAGCAGTCAAACTGTGCCAACCTGGTCCTTGGCAAGACGAGCCTATGTTTCCTTGAAACCTGCCCCAATCTGCCTCTCAGATGACATGCCTCCCATTCATCCAGGTACTGTCATTTTTGCAGTATGAGCCAAATGTACCTGTTTTGGGAAGCAGTCAAACCTGGCCATTAAGAGAACTTCAGAAGCAGACACAACTGGCTTTAACTTCTTGCCCTGTCCTTGCTGGCTCACCTCTCTGAGTTTCTCAAAGCCTCCATTTCCTCCTCTTTTGATGCAGGGATAATGTCATCTATCTCACAAACTGAGGTTAGGATTAGCTCAGGTTATGTATGTAAAGGACTTAGCAAATTCTGTGGTCATGGCAAGGACACAGTAAAATAGCTATTATTAATTCATTGGATAAGCTAACTTTATTCATTTTCAGAAATCAAGGGATCTTGTTCATGGCTACATATTTAAAGATGGCACAACCTGGCCGGGCATGGTGGCTCACGCCTGTAATCCTAGCACTTTGGGAGGCCGAGGTGGGTGGATCACCTGAGGTCAGGAGTTCATGACCAGCCTGGCCATCATGGTGAAACCCCATCTTTTATATATTATTTAAAAAAAAAAAAAAAAAAAGACAGCACAACCTTCCCACTAATTGATGCCCTCATCCTTTTCTCTCCAGGCTCTGTTACTGATGTTTAGGGCTTGCTGTCACTCAGCCTTTGCTGCTGCCTCAAGTTGATCTGCCATGGGTTTGCAACCTATTCTTTACCACCACCTTCATAATCTGCTCTATCCTGTTTCTTTGGCCCGGGGATGTTCTTTCTGCCCTCTCCATCCTCCCAGACCTACGCACCTTCAAAGCCCAGCTCAAATCCTGCCTTTTCCACAAAACTTCTTCTGGCTGCCCCATCTTGTTCATTCAACAGCACACGCTGACTTAGCACTTGGCACTAGGCTAGGCCTGTGCCTCCCTGAGGCTGGGGGTGTGATATGGACAGGACACACTCCGTTCAGCCCCACTGAGCACTCCTTTCCCTGAACCACAGTGGCGCGTTGCAGTTTATTCCTACCCATGCTCATGGCTGATCTGCACTTTATTATTGCCTTTTGGATGCTTAATTCTATACAGAAATGATGCAAGGCAATGCTGTGGAAGAGAGGATACACACTTTGAGACAAAAGAGTTCTAGGTTCGAGTCCCAGCTCTGCCGCTTGCTGGCTGTGTGACCCTGGCATGTACTTGAGCTCACTATAGGAAAAGATGTGCTAGCCATGCAGAACCAATGCCCTGTCACAGTGTAAGGACTCTGGCTCCTGCTGGAATGAGCTGCAGACAACTGTCTGACATCTTAGCCTCACTGTCCCTTAGCTTTTCCGACTGTTGAATCTGAAGAATACCCCAGCCACTCTAGGCTGGATGCCAGGCAATGACTTCTCTCTCTCCTCGAAATCCATGCACAATATACAAGGAATAACACCAGAATCTTATTTTTTTTCTGATCAGTTCACAAAACAGTTGAGCCAGCTTTTTGTCAGAGTTCTTTTTTCTCCCTCTCTGCAAAGTTGTTTGTGAACATATTTTTTAATTGTCTGAGAAACATATATAACTTGTTATTCCAAAGTTAGGTTACCATAACTCTGACTTCTGCTTGGGGGAAGAAATTAAGAGAGAGTGAAATAAACTCCAAGTGCCCTTTCAAACAAATTCCACTGTTTCTGTGCAATATTATTTGAGCATCCTCAAAGTGGTGAGAAAGTGGCGGAGCCCTGCAAATCTCCCCCTGCCACAGGTGGACTCCCTCAGAATCTGCCATCTACCCAAATCACTTGGACACAGTAAAGGACAAAGGGACCCCCAGCCCTGCTTGTCATTGCTTCTTTGCCCCATGTTCTCTATATGTGCCTTGCAGGGTTCTTTGGGGTGATGGCAATAAAATATACAATGAATTGATTTGCCTTCAATTAGAGAATCTTTGTTCTATTTCCACTTTGAGTCTGACCAAAAAATATACTTAAGTTCATTGAAAGGTGAGTAGACAAAGCAGACCACCCCAAAAATCCACCAAAATGACAATTTTATTTTTATTTTTATTTTTGAGACAGAGTCTCACTCTGTCGCCCAGTCTAGAGTGCAGTGGCACGATCTTGGCTCACTGCAACCTCCACATCCCAGGTTCATGTTATTCTCCTGCCTCAGCCTCCCAAGTAGCTGGGATTACAAGTACACACTACCACACCTGGCTAATTTTTGTATTTTTATTGGAGACAAAATTTTACTATGTTGCCCAGGCTGGTCTTGAACCCTTGACCTCATGAGATCCACCTGCTGTGGCCTCCCAAAGTGCTGTGATTACAAGTTTGAGCCATCGCATCTGGCCTCAAAATGACAATTTTAAAAGTACAAAAGGATATTAATTCATGGAAGTGCTGAGAACAGGAGGATGGGTAGGAAAAAAAAGAAGTCACTAGGTAAATTAAATCATCTCTAGGCAAACCACAGTGACAGAGGGCTACAGTGAGACAAGAGCCATTTTTCAAGGCAGAGGCACCCTGTTACCATTTCTTACCCCAAAATTAGCAGCTAGAGACCTAGAGTTGGGGAGGAGCTGCCATGGAGTTCACTGACTGAGGTGAGGTCTTCAAAAGACTCCAAAAGTCAATCTCCCTCAAGAGGCATTTTGCCCCCAACCTGAAGCTTAAAACTCTGAAAAAAACTGGGAGCCCCTCCTAGAAATGGGTAAGACTTTATGGAACTGGCATCCCAAAGTAAGATTATCCAATTTTGCCTACTGCTCCTTACCCGCACACCCCAAAATGAAGCTTGCGGGTTCACATGGCCCACCTACATGCAGTCAGCCCCCTCCTGCCAGAGAAAGGTAATAGCAAAGGAAATCTACATAGAAGGTACCTATGCTAATCAACCCATCCCTCCACTCATAAATATGCACAGGCAATCAGGAATCAGCAGACCCTAAGGAGAACCCAAGGGAACCAGCAGCTTGAAGGAACAAACAGGTCACTGAAGAAACAGAACTAATAGAGGAAATACACCGCACTCTAAACGAATGCAATTTAATAACCCCAAAGAGATTTGAGAAAAAATGACATCCATAAAGAATAAGGTGCCGTAAAAATGTAACTATTGAATAAGAGGCCTGGCGCAATGGCTCACACCTGTGATCCCAATACTTTGGGAGGCTGAGACGGGCAGATCACTTGAGGTCAGGAGTTTGAGACCAACCTGGCCAACATGGTGAAACCCTGTCTCTACAAACACACACACACACACACACACATACACACACAAATTAGAGCATGGTTGCGCACTTCTGTAGTCCCAGCTACTTGGGAGGCTGAGGCAAGAGAATCACTTGAAACTGGAAGGCAGAGGTTATATATGTGTGTGTGTGTGCGTGTGTGTGTATTTATAAATATATAATATATTTATATTTAATATTTATAAATATATATTTAATTATATTATTATATAAATATATATTTTTATATAATATATATTTTTATATAATATAAATATATTTTATATAATATAAATATATATTTTTATATATAATATATAAATATATATGCAATATATATTTATATATATACAGATATATATTTATATATATACAGATATATATTTATATATATACACACATATATATGAATATATATATTTATAGATATATACCTCCATATATATAAAAAACTATTGAAGAAGCAATACAAGAAAATGTTCTAACATGGAAAGTAAAAAGACAAAGATTATATGAGGGAAAAAATAAGAGGCATAGAAGATTAATTAGAATGTATATCTGTGTCATAGAAGTTGAGACAGAAAGAAAGAACCAAGAGAAAGGAAAGGAAAAAAGAATCAAATAAATATTTCAAGTCTTATGCCAAAAGGCCTACCAAGTGCTAAGCAGGAAGATTCTCAAAAGATTCATACCTAGACATAAATATCCTCATGCAGTTTCAGAACATGGATAAGGAAAAGTTTCTAAAACCACAAGAGGAAACAGTTTACCTACAAAGGATTGATAATCCTCTCAACAACAATTCTGGATATTAGGAGACAGTGAAGTAATTCCTACAAAATTTTGAGTTAAGTTATTTTGAACCCAGAAGTCAGCCAAGTAAAAGGACAAAAATAAAGATATTTTCAGACCTGCCAAGACCCAGAAATTTTACCTGAAAACAAAATTTCCTAAGGATATGCTCCATAAAAGCAAACAAACAAAAAGGAAGCTGTGGAAATAAACAACAAACACCAACCAAATGAGAACGAGCGAAGGCTATTTATTCGGAGCTTGCTCTTGCAAGGGAGTCAGCCACCATTTATTGCATTTTGGCAGAGACTCAAAAACAAGCAGAGAAATGGGAAAGCTGTGTAGATGAAAAAAAGGAAGGTTTCGGGTGTGCCCTGATTGGAGGCTGTTGGCATGGGGAGACCGTAGGTGGACTAACTAGAAGCTCAGCATCCTGTAGGATTGATTATAGGTGCATATCTGGCTTTCTTCGGTTGGTACCAAATTGGAAGCAGAGATAAAAATTAGGGATGCTGTCAGATATTAATCAAGTCCCGGCTGTTTGAGGCCCATTGTTTCTGAGGTTATTGTTAGGCTTCTTGGGCTGTGTGCTGGAGACAGTGGTCTGACTTACTACACATTTGACTTACAGACAGTAAGCTGGCTTCTTGGGCTGGTGACTATAGATAATGGATTGGTTTCCTGGGATGATTGCTGCAGCTTGTGAGTCAGTGTTTTGTTTTTTAATATGGTTTTGTGATTATCCATTTATTTATTCAGTCCCTCAAACCTAAGAAAGAAACAGGATCTGGCAGACAGTAGAACTAAGGAGTGCATCAAAAAATTCAGGATGACACAACTAGAAAGTCTGTTCCAAATTGGCCACTTTCCAAATGGAATGATTAAGAAGTTGGAAATTCTTAGTAACATGGTGAAGGCATGTCAACCAGAAAACAGACACACGCAATTATAAATTCCAGAATGAGACTCAAGTTCCAGATAAGAAATAAACGAAAGTGAGTTACTATATTGAAAACTTGTTAGCATACAGCAAGATTCTGTTTACCTTGATGCTTGGAACAACCTCCTTTGAACAGCAAAGATTACATCTGGACATAGGATTATGCCTCCTCCATAAAGCCAAACACTTCTGGTTCTGCAGTGAATAATATTTACAAAATCACAGTATTGTGAAAGCCATGTATTGATTTTCAATTTTCAGCATCAACTTACATATAAACAAAGCATGGAAGAGACTAATTGTGGGTACAATATGAAATGTAAATGTTCTACACTTTGACAACATAAAAGTAAAGTTAGCACAGATCAATCTTGAGAGGAAGAGAAAGGAGGCAACATGGAGTTAATTTCCTTACATTACATGATAGAGAATCAACAGATACTAAGTTAATGAATCTAAGAATGATAGCTTAGGCACATTATTTTAAATTATAGAGGAAATACATAGAAGAATAAAAATATAACAAAAGTTGGCAGGCAGAAGTTGGGGAGATACATGCCTCATCCATCAGAGAGAGGAGTCAATAGCTACTGCTTCATACTGACGAATCAAGAAATGCAAATGTAAGCATATTATTTGAGTTACAGACAAAACCACCACCAACGCTCACTCCCCACCCCCAAAAAGAGTCGAGTGAAGAACAGGACTAGCAATGGAGGTGAACAGGAAAACTTACGTTTTATTTCATACCTTTCTGTACTACTTTAATGATTTTTCCCCAGGCACCTGTGCCTAATATTCTTTTCTTTCTTTTAAATTTAAAAGAAGTCAGGATTCAGAGACACCACTCAAACACTTTCAAAGTGAGCTCCTTTTTCTCTGTGCCCCAAAACAGCTTGGCTTTATTGTTTGACATGGCCTCACCAAGTTTGTGTTTTCATCTGCACTTTCTCAGATCTGCATTCTTGGGGGCAGAGAAGAGACATTTAATACAAATTTATTGCATAGATGAGAGGATAGTAATTCCTTCCTTGAATAAACATGTTCAGAGTACCTACCATATGCTGGGCACTGGAGATACAGAGGTGAACACAACAAAGTCCCTGCCCTCATGGAGAGCGTTTATATTCTTGTGGGCAAGACAGATACCAAGCAAGGACAACCTTCCCTTCCTTCACCTGCTGAGAGAAAGACTAGACAAACCCAGGTCTGCATCTCTGTTACCAGCTGCAAGACCGTGAGCCAATGGGTAAACCTCTCGGAGCTTTTGTGTCTCCATCTGTAAATTGCAGATGCCTACCTTTCAGGGTCATCAAAAGAGTAAACATGGTTCCAGGCTCGCAAGTTGAGTTGCACAGATACAAATTGGAGGTTTTAATAAACTAGAAAGGAAATACATCATCAATTAAAGTTTCAGCACTCTTTAAGTAAGAGCTTAGAACAATATAAATATCAAACTATTTCTGTTTTACTTGAGAGATGTATAGATTGTGGGTCTTTTGGTGTTGATGGCTTAGAAAATCAGCAGGATGGATCTTCATTCAAGTAAGACTCTATTTCCCAAAGTATGTTTGGTGAAACACTTGTAGCAAGGGCTTTATAACTAAGCAAACAATAGGGGCACAGCCTCTGACAGCCCTCTCTTAGAAAGTCACGATGCACATTGGTATAATAAAGGTCCTGAAAAGTCCTGCCACAAACAGGCCCGTTCAACCTACAATTTCCCAACTGACTTCATCATGGAACTCTTCCACCCCACTATCCATCCACAGAATGGCTGGAGTGCTGTCCCATACGAACATCCCCTACCCATCCTAATTCCACTGATTTAGTACTTAGCATAATACACTTTAGAAAATGCTGAAGTAGAGGGCTTGTGGCCTCTGTTTAGCTCAAGCCAGAGGCAATAGTCTTCATGAGTTCCCCAGCACTAAAAAACGCTTACCAGACTCAAGTGAGGCCCATGTGGCCAACAGCAGACAGCACTGTGAACAAACAGTTTCTCTCCTAGAGGCCGTTCGCATTGTGCGGGCGGCACATGAGTGCCGCCAGGACGTGATGAACCTATCTGCATAGCCTGGGAACCCTCCTGAGGCCCCTCTGGGCTCCTGCCATCGTGTCAGGTTCAGCAGTGAATTGGAACCATCCTGCCATCTAACCGGTGCCGGCAAATCCAACCCAGGAACACTTGATCCTCAAATAGCCAACTAATCCTGCAGACACTTTTAGAACACACAGCCTAACACGTGGGGGGGGCGGTGTATGGCAGCAGTTCCCAAAGATGCCACTGTGCCCAGCCCCACAAGCCTTCAGCCCTCCCCCTGCACCCCTCCCCACCCACATCACACCCCCTACATGCATACGGAAAAAAAGCTGTTCTTGGGCCCTATAGGCGTTGCCAGAAAAGAGTTTGGGGGACAAAACTGATACTGCTGCTGGAGTAGACTAGAAAATCAAAGGGCAATTAACTGGCATTTCTTCTGTCCCCATGACATCTTCATTTTGTGCAAAAAGTGGAGTTTGGATGCCACTGGCAACTGCTGATCCTCCTGCAGGAGGCTGGAAGCCCACAGTCCCTCCAAATGGTAAGTTCTGTTGTTCCCTCCTCTTACGCTGTGGCAGGCAGGCTGTCACCTGGAGCCTTGCCTGGCTTTGTTCCCTTCCACAGAGACTCACCGCGGCAAGCCTGTGTGCCGCTGCCACTCACAGCCACTCTGTTCAAACCACATCAAGGAGTTGGAAAAATGATACAAAGCGGATGGTAGAGGAAGAGGCAACTGCCTACCGGAGGTAATCGGAGCATGAAAAGCCCTCTTTCTTCCAAAACATTCTCCCCTGCCAGCTGTAAATGCCTAAAATATTAGAAGAAGAGTTTAATTCCTTCAGCTGAAAGCAGGTGGCACGTGGGAGGTGCATGGCGCTTGCTCCTGCCTCTTCCTCTACGTTCATGGCAGGCGTCGCTACACAATCCGGGATCTTTCCTGCAGCTTTTCACCCCTTTCCAGTCATTGCCCTACTAAGCTTCCCATTTATTTTCATTAAATATACCTTCCTGTATTTGTGGGAAATCATTTAAAATAATCCAGAAAAAAAAAGTACAGGGGGAGATAAGCGAAGAATGGAAGCAAAAATGATAGACTGTTGTTAAATGTCAAAGCCAATGGATTTGTGTGAGTTCATTATACTTTTCTCTCTATTTTTGTGCATATTTGAAATTCCTATAATAGAAATCTAAATTAAAATATATATGCAGGCTGGGCATGGTGGCTCACATCTGTAATCCCAGCACTTTAGGAGGCCCAGACAGGAGGATCACTTGAGCCCAGAAGTTCGAGACCAGTCTGGACAACATGGCAAAACCCCATCTCTACCAAAAAACAACAAAAAAAATTAAAAATTACCCTGGCATGGTGGTGCATGCCTGTAGTCCAAGCCACTCAGGAGGGTGAAGTGGGAGGATGGCTTAAACCCAGGAGGTGGAAGTTGCAGTAAGCCATGATTGTAACACTGTACCCCAGCCTGGGTGACAGAGAGACACTGTTAAAAAAATTATATATATATATATATATATATATATAATATACACACACACACACACAGTATATGCGTATATATGCCAGTTTCCTTTCCTACCTGATATCACTTAGATATCAACTTAAATTGTAATGCGAATGAGTTTTTCCATCGTTTTTGAGAACAAATTCTGATAGTAAAAGAACACAATAGCTGAATTCTCCATGGGGCAGGAGAAGGCCACCAGCTGGGAGGAAAACAGAGTCAGACATAATTGGGAGGCAAGGGTTCCCAAAAACCTGGAAGGGTGTTTACTTTGCAAACTGCTAAGCCAATGCTGTTCAAGAGCAATCAAACTGGATTAGGGAAGTTAGGTGGAGACAGTAAATGGCCATTTGCTCTTCGCATTATTGGTTTCTGAAGTGTGAGTTTTTGCTGTGGTCCGCCTCTGTTTTTTTCATGAACTGGCTTGAGTGTTAGAGGCCAAGGTTTTGATTTGAGGTATGAAATTTAAGTCTGAGAACCAGTCCCTGTTGTTTCAATGAACCCAGTTTTCAAGTTGTTGACTCTATACTCTTCTCTGATCCCAAGGACACCAGTGAATCTGTTTCTAGCCTCCAGCAGATTTAGAAGAGTTCATTTCTCACCCATAATTTACTGAATTATTTTTATTCAAGCTTCTCAGATGAAGCCACCCTTCAAAATATTGTGACATGGGAGAAGTTGCCAAAGACCTGCTCTTTCCATTATATCCCCCTCTAAACACCAGCTCTTCCCCTATTCAAAAGTCAGTCAATAAAAACATAATTCTACTATGGGAACCTAAAAGCATTCAGCAATCAGAGTCTGGTCAAATAAACTGAAGTTATACACATGATGGAATATCTAGGCAACCATCAAAGAGGATGAATTTGATCTACAGGGGCTGAGATGAAAAGATCTCCAAGATACACTAGTTAGTGTGGAGCAAAAGTTCAGTTGCCCTGTGGACCTGAAGGAACAAGATCACCCCCTGCACAGAGAGGAAGTGTTTACCGCTAGTCACCAGAGCTGAAGGCTCAGCAAGTCTGCCCCTGAGCAGAAAGACAGTGAAATGGTTGAGCACAGTGGGACGGCAGAGTTTGAAAATGATCGTGTGCCTTGTTCCAGAAAAGAGTAAAGCTGTTCCCCTCTACCTGAGACCTGAGACCTGAGAACAGCTGAAAGGAATGAAGCCTATCATGATTTTTGCATATTTTTGCCTCTGCCTTTTGGAAATAGAAAGCAGTTACCTTAAGATCCAAACATATAAATTGTAAGTTTCTGAGCATCTGGTGTTTTCTGTTTTCTTCTTTTTATACCTGAACACTGTATTTAATAAAGTTCTTTGAAAATGCCTGGAGAGCAAATTCATGCTGGAGAGAAAGAAGGAAAGGAGGTGTCACACCTCCTGGGTCTAAATTTCAAAGGTGAGGTTGTGTGCCCTCAGGTGGGTAAGATCAAAGAAGTGAGACAATGCACCAAACAGAAGGTGAACCTCAAGGATTCAAGCTCTTTGGGTTCACACTCACAGCTGATATTTTCTTTTCATAATTCTTCTCTGCTGGAATTTTTATGGTTAGTTTTGCAGGGTATGGTAGAGACTGCCACGTTCTCCTCTTATCCTAATGTGTGTTCTCTGATCTTTGGCTGGGCAAATAGCTGTGTGGAATAAAGACCATATGTCCCAGCCTCCCTGGCTACTAAGTGAGGTCAATCGACTAAGTCAAAAGACAAGTAAGAGGATATGGTAAGTGCAATTGGAACATGTGATTTCTGGACAGAGCCCTTAAAGAGAGAGATCCCGACTCCTTCCCCTCCCTTTTTCTACTGGCTAGAATGTGAGCATAATGGCTGGAGCCTGAGCAGCCTTTTTGGACCACAAGGCAAAAGCCTCATGTGGAAGATGGAGAGCAACAAGAGACATGGAGTCTGGCTTCCTGACGACTGTAGAACTGGCATACCAGCTCAGGACAACCTATATTTATGGGAGAAATAAACTTCAATTTAGTTCAGGCCACTGCACTGCTGGATTATTTTGTCACTAATAGTCAAGCTTAAATGTGGCTAATAGAGATAGAAAATTTTCTAATGTCTTTTGCCTTAAAGAGTCCAAGGGCTTTATCAGGTGTGTATTTGTGTGTGTGTGTATGTGTGTGTGTGTGTGTGTGTGTGTGTCCGGGAATAAGATTACCATGGAGCACTTCACAGAGGGGTCATGTACCTCCTCCTCTTTCTGTAGAAAAGCCTCATTTTGGGGAAGGTGTCCTTTGTTCCATTTCTCTCCAACTTGCCCCCAGGATCACTGGCCAGGCTGCAGAATCTGCAGGCAGTGGATGACAAGGAGGTTCTCTTAGAGTCTCTTGTTTCATTCAGAACAGCTTTAACTGATTCCTCTAACAATCCAGGTGACTAAGTCAGAGTGGTCTAATTACAGTGATGACTGTTTCCTCTGAGTCTTTAATTAAGAACCCCAGTTGTGATAGTAGACCTCTTATTCCTTTTTCCTACAATAACCCACCTTCAATTCAGCTTCAGATAAATTTGAGTAAATTTCATCAGAACTGGATCTTCCTTGCAGATCCACTATCTCCAGTAGACCCACTACCAAGATGCACATTTTCACGAAAGCCCTAACAAGAAAGACTGTTATGCTCAAGGTTGAACCCATGGATACAATTAAAAAAAGTGAAAGCCAGGATTCCTTCCAGTCAATAGGGATTGATTTTGCTGGCAAGCAACTGGAAGATGGACACACCAATGTCTGATTATAACATTCAAATAAAGATGCCTTTTGCTGTTGAGACATCATGATGCTAAGACATCACCTTATAACATTCCCAAGAAGAATAAGTGTAAGAGAAAGAAGGTGAAGCTATTTGCTCTGAAATATAATAAGGTTGATGAAGATTGGCAAAATGGGTTGCCTTCTCCAAGAGTGTCCTTCTAATGGTGTCCTCATGGGCCACCTTAACCCACGTATCTGTGCAAGTGCTGTTTAATCCTTGCTGCAACAAACCAGAAGATAAGAACGTACGTGTGTGTGTGTGTGTGTGTGTGTGTGTGTGTGTGTATACAAGTCTAGAACTACTTTAAGTATTGGATTTTATGCCAACATTTGAAATACAAAGCTTTAGATCTTATTCTTGAAAAGGCAAAATTATGGTGATGGAGAACAGATAAGTGGTTTCCAGGGGCTATAGGTGGGGTGGGAGCATAAAGGAGTTTTTTTGAGAGTCATGAAATAGTTCTGAATCCTGATTATGTTTCTGTGGTTCCACAAAGGTATATATGTGTTAAAACTTATAGAACTAGATATCAAAACATATTCAAGTTTACAGAATAATTTTAATTAAATGTTAAAAGGTCTTTCTGAGCAGTCAAAAAATAAACAGACCCATGGGCTTATTTATGATTAAACTAACAAGGAACGTACAGCAACTTCTTCCAAGCACTGCCAGCATCTAGATATCAGTTGTCACATAGAGGCCACTCTGTCACTTGGAGATGCCTGCAAGGATGAGCTCCCAGATAACAGGGGACCAAGCCACTGGTGGAAGGACAGCGGGACAGTAACCAGTCACAAGAACTATTCCACCTTCTTACAAAGAAACATTCTCTGCACACAGTGATTCACAGAAGGCCTCCAACATATGCAAAAATAAAGCCACCTGCAAAAGAGAAAAAGAAAATACTCAGTTTGTTCGACCTGACTAGAAGAATTACCAGAAGAATTACCACCACACACACACAAAAAAAAATCATGTATAATGTAAGCGTAACGGTCTGTTCTCTATAGATATCTTCTGAGTCTTCCAGTGGCTCGCAGAAACCAGAACCAACTACGGAGCTGGTAAGAAAGTTGGCACACAGGGAGGAGTCTCAAATGAGATGAAATTTCCAACTAGCACAGTACAATGGGAACACGGAGCCAAAATTAGCTTTACTTATGGGCAAGGACATAATTGGAGATTTCTTACCCATCTGAGTTTGGGGACTGGAATTGGTGCCCCCATCCCAACCAAATTCATGCACAGTCACTCTCAATAACCATGGAGTACCCCTCTCCTCCCCACTTCCTGGCTCCAGGGGTGACTGGGATGTGTTCTGTGCCCCCACACCACTTCCCCTCAGCCCACTAGGATTTCAGCTACAGCTGTGAGAGCCTGTCTCCATGAATGGTGCAGGGGACCACCTCAAGCACCCTGCCTGTCTATTTGTTTCCCACAGAGATTTTTATCTCAAATTCCAGGGTCTTAGAGTGCAGGGCAGTCTGAAGGCAACCCCAGAAGGCAATCTCAACCAGTGGGTTCTGAAATCAGTGAATAAATGTACCCACTTCCCCTCCAAAGTGAAGTGTCCATGGGGACACTCCTGACAGATCCTCACTAGGACTGGGCCCAGTTGCCCGCCATGGCAGCCAGCTCAAGACTGACTTTTCTTCTTTCCCTGCCTGGCTCATTCTGCTCCTTCACTCCCTGGCCTTGGATCACTCCACAAATAAACTCACTGCTCCTGAATCCTTGTTTCAGGCTCAGTTTTCAGGGAAACTCAAACTAAGACAAACGGCTAGATTATGGCTATCTACTCCATCTCACTCATTCCGTGAGGTCGTAGAGCCAGCTCCTGGAATGTAATTGCACATTTCCATCAAACGCCATTGGCTGAAAAACTTCAATTCCTTAACGTTGGTAAAGGACTGAGACGTGGGCTGCGTCTAATGAGGAAGCTTTGCAGCTACCTCCCTATACCATTTCAGGAAGCTGCCCCTTTCCAGCTCCGGATGCCTCTTGTCCCCAGCTCAGGTTCCCCTTGGCCCCCAGGCTGTAACCAGCAGATCCTGACCATTCCTGTCTTCTGCCCTCATTTGTGTAATGAGCCCCAGGAGGCTGGAGCTCTGAGCATTTCAGTGCCCACTGGAGGGCTTGAAATTTCTTCACTAATTAGGCAGGTGAAAGGGCTGTGCTGAGAGGCCTTTGCTCCTGCATCTAACACCAGCGTTATGCCAGGTGGCATAGCTTTCCCCCTCCCTCCTCAGTCTGTTCAAGCCCATTGCCTCCCAGCCACAACTGCTCAGGTTAAGACGCGTCAAGATGGAAAGTTGCCACTTGATTAAGATAAAAATAAAATAATCAAAATATGTACCACGTTTCTCCTTTGAACAGATGGCCGGGAAGCTTGCCTCATAACACTGAACATCAAACATGAATCAGAGGCTCATCTTCCTGCATAATCAAGAATTTGCTCACTGTACTACAGCCAGACAGGAGGTAGAGTTTCCATCCACAAAGGTTGAGAAATGACAGAGAAACCGTGAGTTCCATCGTAAGGCTCTCCCTCCTCTTTTCCTCAGCCACACTGGCCTGCATCAGACATTGTGTCACTGTGTGCAAGTGAAAGAGGAAAGAGGATGCAAAATGTAAAACAAATGAAAGATATGTCAATTCCCCCCCCCACCCCGCAGGAGGGCCCAGAGCAACCCTTTATCAAACCATACTTGTTGCCATTTTTCCAAAGAAAAGGTATTTCAGACACTCATGTTTTTTATCTCAGGGAGACATCCCAGTCTAGACAACTGTCACTTCACTCCAGTTACAATCCTTGAGCACACTGTATGATGATTTATTTGTTTACTTGTCTGAGCTCCCTTGAGCTCTTTGAAAACAAGGATCATTTCTTACGTGACTTGATATCACAGCGCCCAGCAGGGATCTAAATGAATGTTTGATGAATGAATGAATGAAAATCATCAGAATTGTTGAAAGAGCCTCTCAATTGGTCTAGCTTCCTCCATTCTCTTTGCTCTCTTCCACATGGCCACCAGTTTAAATCTGTCTAAAAGCTTCACTGAGATAGACCTATAGGTGCTGTGAAATTACCTCCAAGATATACAGTGAGGTGTAAAAGTGAGATACAAAACAATAGACATGTCTAATTGATTTTAAAGGAGAGGAGGAATATGTACATATATAGTTTAACTATCCCTAAATGTTTCCAAAATATACAAGAGAAAGGAAAAAATGTTCCATTCTGGGAAAGGAGAGTTAGGCGCTGGGGATGGAAAAGAACCTTGCTTTTTAGTACACATCCCTCTGAATTTTTACCTTGCACATATATTTCTCTTTCCATTTAAAAAGCCAATTAATAATTATTTTTAAATTTATGGTTAAAATTACTCTCATGTTCAAAAATATTCACCGACTGCCTATTTCCTTCAAGCCAATTAATCTCGTAAACCCCAATTTGACTTTCTAACTTTTCCCTGATAATACCCTGCACAGACCCTCTCAGTAGTAAACAAGTCTCTGTGTTGTGGGACCATTTATGTTGCCATCAAAGCTGCAAAATACACCAGTTCTACCTCCATGTACATGGTAGGGTCGTAGTACTTCCTTGCCCCTCCCCTGAAGTTAAGGGTGGCCATGTATCACACCTTCATGGACTGGATGGAGGTTGAAGCATCCTGTACTAGGCACTTTCCAAAACAGCTCCCAGTGACACTCGCTTCCTGCCATGTGTGCATTTGTGTGGTCCCTGGAGAGTGAGCAAGGCCTAGCCAATCGCTTCTGGTGAATAGAATATGGCAAATGGAATGTCACCTCCAATATTAGGTAATAAAAGACCGTGGCTTCCATCTTGCTGGCATTCTCTCTCTCTCTCTCTCTCTCTCTCTCTCTTGCTCTCGCTCTTTTCACATGCTTGCTCTAATGGAGAAGGTCACCTGCCAACAACCATGTGAATAAACTTCAAAGCTGACCTGATCTTATAGAGTCTTGAGATGACTGTGCCTCAGCAGACACTTTGATTGCTGTCTAATGAGAGACCCTGAGCCAGACCACTCAGCTAAAGCACATCTGGATTCCTAACCCACAGAAATGGTGACATTATAAGCGCACGTTGTTTTAAGCCACTAAGTTTTATGGTACTGTGTTACGCAGTGGTAGACAACTAAGATAGAGCCACTGCACCATTCCCTTTCCCTTGCCGTGGTGATCCTAAAAGCACAGGTTGAGATGGACCTCGTCCCCGAGTGACTATGATGAACAGAGCAGGCCCCCGCACAAGTAGATGAACAAGATATAACCCTGTGTCTATTACGGTTGTTTGTTACTGCAACATGACTTCATCAATCCTGACTAAAGCAGCATGTATAGGAAATCACCATGAAATTTGAAAGTATAATCCAAGTATAAACTGTTACTATTAACATCTGAACACTGTTCCTATGTCCTTACCTTTGGACCCCATCTCGTCTCTTCAGCTATTCACATCAACCATTCTTCAATTGGACCTCTCCCACAAACTACTCTCTAATTACCCTGGTCTGTAGCAGTCTGCCCTATCCTCTGAGTACTAATCACCCATCCCACTTTTTCTTTCCTATCACTTATTACAACTGTAACTAATTACATAGGTATCCATTCCATTTATTCAGTGTCTGTCACCTCTATTAGAATATAAACTCCAAGAGGACAGGGATCCTATGGGTTTTACTCATCATTATATTCCCAGCATCTGCCACAGTACCTAATACAAACACCTAAATATATGAATGAATGAATTCACACACTCTTATTCTCCTCTGTACACTCATTTTGACACAATTATAGAATATTTTCTTGGTTATTTTTGTATCTTACATGTTTGTTATGGCTTGCACCTCCCAAGTAAATTCTGAGTCCCTGGGGGCGTAAGTTGCATTCTTCAATTGGCCAGGACACTTCACAATCATGGCAGTGCCTTAAACATCATATAATACCTACTGCAGTGCCTTGCTCATGGCCGGAGCACAATTACTGCTAAATTCATATTATTCTGTGTGCTCAACAAATTATCGTTAAACAGATTAATATAAATAAGCATATATCAATATACTGGTGTGAATACAATTCTCAAGGAAATAGTATAGCAAATGAATGAGGAGTGTGAGATGAGGGCAGATGAGAAAGGTTTTCTGCAGGAAGAGAGCTGGGGTATACATTTATAAGGAGGCAGAGAAGCAACCATGCATTTAGCTGGTCACAATGTCAGGCACCAGACTAAATGCGATCCATGTATTATTTTGCTTAATTTTCAAATTAGCCCTACATGATAGGTCCTATCCCCTCTACTTTACAAGTAAGGAAACTGGAACACAGAGAGGTTAAGTGACTTGCTCAGGGTCACAGAGCTAACAAATGGCGGAAGCAGCAACAAACTCAGATCTGCCTCTCTCCAAAGCCCATCTCTACCATGCCAGAACCTAAGTTTGGATGTAAGCCTGGTTCTGTCATTTATTGGCTGCATGGCCTTGGGCAACATACTTAACCTCTCTTGACTCAGTTTCCTTAATTTAGTTAGGATTAATCATTGTACCCATCTCATGGGATTGTTGTATTAAATGAGATAAAGTATGCAAAGTGCTTAGAACAGTGCCTGGGCCATGGTAGGTACCCCATAAATGTCACCCATTGTTGTAACTATTCAAAAACAGATTTCAGAGAAAAACATTCCCCTCCCAAAAAGAATTTTTATAAATGCCCCTTTCATTCACATCTACTTTTGTTTTTATATTTCTACACTCTAAGCTTTAGGACTGCAAGAAGAAGGGTGTTTGGGGACAGAAAAGGCCACGTGGGGAAGCCAGAGACAGATCTCATCTCACCTGTCCCTACCAGCCTCTTCTGCCCACCACACATTGCCCTGTGCAGCCTGGGGTCTCATAGCACCAACTCAAGGTGAGGCATGGAGGCAGCCTCCTGTGCACTGCCCTCTCACCATCAACCCACACCCATTCTCACAGATCCTCAAACAGGATCAGCCATATAATTTGCAGGGCCCAGTGCAAAATCAAAATGTAGGGGCCCCTTGTTCAAAAGACTTCCAAAACAGCAATAGCAGAACATCAAGCTTAGGGCCCTTCTAAGCACAGGGCATTGGTCAACCTCACAGGTCACCTCTGAAGCTGTCCCTGTCCTCAAACCTCTCCCAGGGGGCCTGAAGAGCTGGGAGAGTCAGAAACAAATGAGACGCACCATCTCCCACCTGGGCTTCTCCATCCAGGCAAAATCTGATGTGGAAAACCCTTTCCTACAGAGTACCTCAGTATTTTGATTAAAAGCCATGATAAACTTGTGAGTGCAACAAAAGAAGAAATTGATGTTTTAATACAACTCATTAGAGCACCTTTATTAACGCCAGAAATAGAAAAAGGATATAAAATAGAAAGATTTGTTTAAAATCAACACTGCGCTGGTAAGGGCAGCCACGATTCCAGGAACATTAATTGCTGGGTAGCCTCATTACTGATTAAATAAGAAATCTCAAATACCATTAGACAATTGTGATTAAATGTACGTCATTCTAATTGAATGTGTGGTTTATTGCCTTCCACTGAATCAGCAGGTCACCTTCCTGTTTTGTATATTTGGAAAGGGCACATCTATGCAGTGACAGCACAGAGCCATTATTTCTCAGAGAGCCCTGAAACCCTCGCAGTTGTATCCTAAAATATGGCTGTATGTGCAGGTGGTGAAGGAGTATGCCATACAATAGGGAATCTGAGATGATGAAAATAAATCCCACTTAATGTCACGGCTGGGCACTTTTTCCTCTCATCTCATTATCCAGCTCTGGAGTCATTTGCAGTCCCCCTGCCTTTGCAGTCATTCGAGGACTAGGGGGAGTTAGGCATCTTCTTGGCACAGAGAGGAAGCTCCCAGTCCTTGAAACTGGGTCTGGCTGAGATCGTGGGGAAATGAAAAATCTCTGGTCTCAACTCTCCCTCACTTCTGCTAAGGAGCCGGAGCAGACGAGTCTTCTAAGGTCCATCCTTTTTGGTTTCCCAAGGATGAAAATACAAAATTAATGTTGTCACTGCTCTGACTGGTCTTCACTGCTCACCCATCCCGTGGAACGTGGGTTATCATCTCCCCACCCTGCTCTTGGCTTTACCTGGAATAAGAGCTCAGGTGAAGTGGGACAAGCACCTTGCTGCAGGTCCCTGGGCTGTATAGTCCCACACAGCACATCATTTCAGAAGGAATTAGGACACCATCAATACCAGCGCCCACCCTGGAGGAAATCATACAGTAGGTTAAGTGGTTCTTAGTTGAGTTTTGTTACATGGCTGTGCACATGCATGAGTATGCACACACACACACATACACACACACACACACACACTGAGCATGTGCACGTGCATGTGTGTGCACACACACACACACACACACACATGCACACGCATTCAGAGTTACCACAATCTTCCTAAGCTCCAGATCTGGCCACATCAGTACCCTGCTTCAGGAAAATGATGGGGTTTTTTTCCTGCCAGCTGGCCCTTCAAGGCCTCCGTGAGCCACCCCAACCTCCCTCTTCCCCGATCCCCCAGTGACATCCTACACCCCTGCTCAAAGACCCAACAGACCCAGCACAGGGACGCACATGCTGCCTGCTCTGCCTGGAATGCTCTTGTTACAGTTACTTCTTATCTTGTTTCTCCATAGTCCCTGGAAAGGAATGTTTCCTGCTGGTAAGAATTAAGCACTTTCGGAGAGAGATCCAAGATGGCCGATTAACAACAGCTCAGGGTTGTAGCTCCCAGTGAAAGCAGAGAGAGCGAGTGGGCGCCGCAATTTCAGACGAATTTCTGTGGCCCACAAACTGGGAGATTCCCGGCGGAGGAGCCACACGTGTCGCCAGCGCGACTCTTTTGGCCGGCACAGCTGTTTTGCCGGCGCCCCGGCGCGGCGCAG
>CAUYLG010053502.1:0-12572 GCA_963573385.1 Cacajao melanocephalus | reverse complement strand
TATTTTATAACTATTTGGTGGTTTTTTAAAATTTATAACACTTGGACTCTGTGTGTGTAGCAACACACCGTGGGGGCTTTTGGGGGGGTTGGGTTTTTTTTGTGGGTGTTCAAAATTTCTAACAATTGTCCTGCGGTATGGCACCCACACAACGGGGGGGCTTTTGTGGGTTTGGGGGTGTTTTTGTGGTTGTGGGGGCGGGGGGGTATGGTGGGGAGGGTTTTCCTGCTGAATTAGAGCTGTAGGATGAGGAAAAGGGAAGAATCAAGGATAGTGTTAGTGTTTAGTGAATAGAGATGAAAGTCTGGGGAGGAACTTTTCTCCTGAGGGAAAATCTGTTCACTTTTTATTGGTCTTACACAGAGAGACCTTGCTATAATTACCTTACAGTAAATTAAATTCTAATGGAGTTACATATCAGTAATCTGGAAGACTGTTTTATGAGCTTCCCTGATACACACTGAATTAAACACAAGGGAGACTTACATTCATCCCTAGATCACTTTCCTCTCTGGACAACAGGCATCTAGTATTAAATGTGCTTGGCAGAGTAACCCTGGGAGTTAATAATACACCAAAGAAGTTTCACCTCTTCTCCTCCCAGCTCCAGCTTTGCTGGGAATGAGCACAGGCTGCATAAGAATGCAGTTGAATCCTTAATCCAATTGGCCATAGAGCATGAAATGGACAGCCATCTTAGAATACCGTGTTACACTGGAATTGTGGTGTATTTTAGTGGTTTATGTGGTCCCCAAATTATTAATCTGACTGATATAAAGTGAAAGGGGAAGGCTAGAGTCAAATATTCCCCAAATGAATAGCTGAAGTCACTCATGGTATTTCAAATTCCCTTCACAAAGACTGGTTCAGGGATATGCACACGATTCAATCCTAGCCGTCAATTCAAAGTGAAAGAAAATCTGTTTGAGGGCGTTTAGGAATGTGTTTCTGTGGTCTAACAAAGAAACACAAAGAGAGACAGTTCTTTCTTTGTCCCCTGGACTTTGTTGTATCTGGAACTGCTGCGGCCACCTTGCTTACAGCCTAAGAAGGAAGCCAATTCACAAAGGAAGACAGAACCAAGAAAAGCACGTGCCTTTCTCCTTCTCCTGGAGGCAGCCCTGTTTCTGAACCTCCTAACACATGAGATAATAAACTGTCATTTTGATAAGCCAGTTTGAGTATGTGTTTTCTCTTGCTAAAACTAAAATATTCTTACAAAGGTAAGTCCCATAACTTAAAGAAATGATCAAATTACTGTATACTCAAATCCATGAAAAACAAAATCCTCTTGAAGGTTCTACTATATTTTAAAATATTATACATACCCATTTTCTGAGAAATATGTATATTCTCTCAAGAGTTTGTAAATATGAATCAAGATAATTAGAATAAGTTTACTAACAAGAAATATGTCAATTGTTACAATACTTTTCAATAATGTTTTCTATGGAATTGGAGAATAGTTTTTGAAGAGAAGTGAAGGAAATCCACAAGTTTCAGTTGTAAAAAACAGATGTGAAAATATAAAAGTAAGAACAAATTGAAAACTATCCTTTAGTAAATAACCCCTGAAAAACAGAAAAATAAAAGAATCTATGGTAAATGTGGTTTTCTTTGTCTCTCTCCTGTCTCTTGATTGATTTATGAGCTACTAAGTCAGATGAAAAGTAGGAACAGTACTATTGAAGTTAAGAGGGGAAAATTATTTGGAGGACACCTCTGAAGTTGTAAATAGCAGGGAATTGTTTGAGCATCAAAAATGTCTTTGGATGGCAGGTTATGAAGCAAAAGGACTTTGTGGGCTTTGTGGTCCCCAAATCCTGAAACAAGCAAGTTACAAGAGCAGGGAGAGATTAAGATGGATCACAAGATGAACAAAAGGTATTTAAAAAAATCTTTCTTGTGCAAGTGAACACTGAGGGTCCTAGGAACAGAGAATGACCTGGACCAGAAGTGTAAACATCCTCAGTGGAAGAAGAACGTGACTCTCTGTTTACATTGCTGCAAGTCACCGCACATCCCAAACCCACGCCTCACTAGCTACCTCTCCGTGAGGAAATTTTAGCTTGAGTTGTGCAGCGCCTGGTCATTATAAGATTTTGTTATGATGAGGTAGTCTATTTTTCTGGTCATTCAAAAACTGTCAGGCTAGGTCTAAAAATTATGATAGAATATTTTTGAAATAGTTAACCTCTCAAGAACATAAACTCTTCCAAAATTTTCATCTTCTAGGCAGTGAATTAAATAGGCCTCTGTTGTTTCGTTCTTGAGATTTAAAAAAAAATTTAGTTTATTTCTCTATTTCATACTATTTGTAGTAACTGCAATTTATTCTATTGGCAAATTTTCCACTAAACGCCATCTAATGGACCCACATGAGTGCTCACATATGTCTAAATATACATGAAGATGTGGTTTATTGTAGCCTGAAATATGAAAAGAATAGACTCATCTAGCAAATAGAGATATCTGATCTCTTAATCTAACTTTACAAAATTTCTCATTATAAAATCCCTGTAAATGCTGAGCTTCTAAGATAAATTTTTATAAAATTACTGATTTATAAGCCCTTATTTATATAGTATGTCAATGCTGTCTCTCAACTACATCCACTTCAACATAGTACAAGGCCTTTTATAATGTATGTGTTTATATAATAAAACTTTCATTACCTATGCAATTGATTTTTGCCTTTTAAAAATGTTTAAACACATTTTAATTTTTCCCATGGTATAAATGTAACTGTAAATATGATCAAATAACCTAGGCCTTGAGAAATGTACCAATATCAGAGTATCTTGGTTTTTTCTTTGAAGTGATGGCAAGACAGTGCCTTATTGTGATAGGGCTCTCCCTAGGAAAAAAAAAAAAGTGGTGGCAATCAATATGCGGAGTAGTTGTTCCCAGAGCTGGATGCTGGATGTGAGACAAGACTTTGACCAGGACTTCCCTCCTCTTTCTGGAAGGATATCTTGTTTCCAGTGACAGGCATGATGTGCCCCAACCTCTGGAAGGAAGTAAGCAGTCTTTACTGTTGACCAGAGTTGGAAATGGCGGTGGCAGTCATACAAAGGAGTGGGATTGGTGAGGAAGCCACCACCTGGAATAGCTGTCAAGTCCGACAGCTTTCCAGAGGCATGGCAACAGCCAGGACACCGCCCCTCTGCACCTAAGATAGGAAGCATCCCGTGGCAGGCCAGCAAGGTATCCAACAGCATCACAGGGAGGCCTGCTGTGCTCAACAGAACACAGGCCCACCAGGGTCTTAGCAACAGAGGAAGCAGTGTGGCAACAGGATGAGGAAGCTAGAGCAGAAGCTACCAGCAGGTGTGTTAGGAAAGCCCTGTGAGGCACCCCCTGTGAGGACACCTGTGCTGTGACGCCCCTCTCTGTGAGGACAGCTGTGAGGACACTGTGTGGTTTCCCTGTGAGGACATCTGTGAGGCTGCATCTGTGAAGACAACTGTGAGGTCCCCCCTGTGAGAATCTTCCTGAGGCCACCCTCTGTGAGGAAATTCAGAGAAACATTGGCAAACACACTGAAGGACATCCATTTATATCAAATGAGCTAGAATGGGATTGTGTATACGGATTCAGGGCCTTTACTTGCCTTTCTTCTTTTCTGAAATGTTCTTCCAGACAAGGAAATAGCTTCCTTTCTCCCCTGCTTTGGATTAGAATATTACTTTATCAGAAAGTATAACCCTACCACCTTTCTTAACATAGTAACACACACACACACACAAACACATACCCACACACACAGATCTAGTACCACCATTTTAATTTTTCCAACGCACTTTTATCTTATGTATCTCACATATTAAATAATATTTTTATTATTTGACACTTTCCACTGGAAGCTCTGCAAAACAGATATTTATGCCTGTTTAGTTTACAACTTTATTCCTAGCACTTTGAGTAGTATCTGGCACATAATGAACATTCAATGATTATTTGTTGAGCAAGTGAAAAACTCTACCCCGCATCATGGCCCTTTTTTTTTGTCCTCCTCCCCTTCTCTGGCTTGTTCTGGCTGCTCCAATGGCCATGTCTTGAAAACTTGCCATGACCCATAATCAGACATCCCATGCCCACGTCTCTCTCCTCTCTTGCCTGGTCAACTTCTCCCAGCATTCTGCAAACTTATCAGGACTCCTTTACCATCTTCAAATCATCAAGCGTATCCTTCAAACCCAACTTTTTACTTCTGTAGGCTTAGATTCCACAGGATATTGTTTCAGTAACATTTCTCAATGCTCTATATTTCAGTTTTCTTGTCCTGCTAGACTCTAGCACTGAGTGACTCAGCTCTTCACTTCTCTGTGACTGCACTCTGTTGCTGAAGAGAGTTACACAAGAGAGCAAACTACGAGTGATTTGAATACTGTGGCCAACTCATTCAGGTCCTCAGAATTCCTCCTTGTATTTTTTCACTTTCATTAGACACCTCTCCTTCTAGTTTACAGAGAAAATAGGAACCATCAGGTGAGAAATCCTTTACCTTTTCAATACCAAACACATAAGCCTACCCATACTGCATACATTCTATCAGCTTTCTTACCAACTTGAATCCCATTCTTACCTTCTGGGGAACTTACACCATCAACTATCCTTTGTATGTTTATCTTTTTCCTATGATCTTGTATCAGTTTTCTAGGGCTACCAGAACAAAGTACCAGAGACTGGGTGGCTTAAACAACTGAAAGTCATGGTCTCACAGTTCTTGGGGCTCAACTCTGAAATCAAGGTTGTTGGTAAAATTAGTTCCTTCTCAGGGCTGTGAAAATGAATACATTCCATGCATCTCACCTAGCTTCCTGTGGAATACTGGCAATCTCTGGTATTCCTTGGCTTGTAGAAACATCACCCCAATCTCTGCCTTCATCTTCACGTGGCATTTTCCATGGGAACACCTCTGTATCCAAATTTTAGCTTTTCAAAAGAATACCAGTCATACTAGATTAGAACACAACCTAAGTCAATATTACCTCATCTTAATTAATTACACTTGTAATGACCTTATTTCCAAATAGGTCACATTCTGAGGTACTGGGGGTTGGGACTTTGATATATGAAGATAGGGGTTCCAATTCAACTTATAACATATCTGTAACCTCCCTATTGCCTTTTACCAATGCTTACAACTATGCCCTGAAAAAGGCTAATGAAGCCCACATTTCTTCCTAGATTCCCCGTGTCTGTCTCTGCTCATTCTTTAACAGTAATTTTTTAAATTGTTTACTTTACCTGATGTCTCTATTTTTTTTATTTCCCATTCTCTTCTTGATCCACTCCAAATAACTTTCTGACAGCTCCTACAAAGGTTAACAGTGGCCTTCTGCTGATAAAAACAATGTTTATTATATTGTGTTTCACTTCTTTGGCCCCTTGAAGCATTTGGCAACATCAAGCACGCCCATCTTCTTAAAATATTGTCTTTTACTGCGGACACAGTGACCTTTGTTTTACTTTTATCTTTCTACCAATTCTTTCACTTTCTTTGCAAACTAATCATCATCTGTGCAGCCTATAAGCAAATCTACAATCCTTACTCCTAAATCTTCTCCATTTTGCATGCTATACTCCCCTCCCAGGGGGTACCCTGCATGCCTATGGATTCAATTACCACTCAGAAGTTGATATCTTCGGCTCTCGTCTCTCCTCTCACTAGCAGACCTGTAAATCCTACTCCCCATTTGCTTCCTTTTTTTTTTTTTTTTTTTCCTTGAGATGGAATCTCCCTCTGTCCCCAGGCTGTAGTACCGTGGTGTGATCTCGGCTCACTGCAACCTCTACCTCCGGGGTTCAAGCAATTCTCCTGCCTCAGCCTCCCGAGGAGCTGGGACTACAGGCATGTGCCACCACTCCCAGCTAATTTTTGTATTTTTAGTAGGGACGGGTTTCACCATGTTGGCCAGGATGGTCTCAGTCTCCTGACTTCATGATCCGCCTGCATAGGCCTCCCAAAGTGCTGAGATTACAGGCATGAGCCACTGTGCCCAGCCCCATTTGCTTCTTATTAAAGGTTCTATACTTTCCTGGACCTCACATTACCAAAATTAAACATGAAATCCTTACCCCCATCACCACCATTAATAGAGCAGTCCTCCTCTTGTGTTCCTGACTATAAGAGGTTGAAATATAATACAGACTTGACTGGAGGAACCATACACCAAAGTGGTTATATCTTCCTTTAACTTCATGTTCTTCTCCAATTAATTGGGTCCAAAAGAATGTATTAAGCACTTACAGTTGTGATTACTCAAAATGTAATTTATAATCTCAGTTCTCATGCAAGAAATTACAATCTAATTGGCAAAGCTAACATTTGAAATAATTTAAAGGAATTAAAAACATTCTATAGCTGTTGATTTCTGTGTGTTCACTGTTAAGCATTTTACATGTAAAGGTTCATTGACTCTTATAATAATTCTATAAGGTAATTTTATCTATTTACATTTTGCAAATAAGGATGCTAGGTTTGGAGAAATTAGTGACTCCCTCACGATGACCTGCAGAACAAATAATGAAGCCTTGTGTCACCCCAAATCAGAATCTGAGCCCTTATTCACACCACTAAATTGTGATCCAGTTCCTAGTACATATTGAAGTCATCCAGAGAAAGCAGAAAACTGCATTTATCCTTGGTTTTGAGGAATTAGACAAAGTATGGCTAGATAGAGAAGTGAACAAATCATGCTATCTAAGCAAGATGTGGATTAAAATGACCCTGACATAAGAGAGGGACAGCAGAGTCCATTTCAGCAGCCCAGAGGCCCCGTTGAGGACTATTATATAAAGGTGAGCATTTAAGCTAGGGTCATCAGATGGAGTTTCTTGAATGCCAGGCTGAGAAGTTAAAACTTGAAACTCTAAGCAATAGGAAGTCAATAGTGAAAGCACAATGCTTTTGAAAAGAGTACAACAATACACTCTGGTTTTGCTTCCATTGTCCTTTGTGATAACACACAAATCTCTAATAGCCATTTTTGGTTCAGATGTACATTGAGCCATTAACTGTGAGAACATAAACTCTTCTTTCCTGGTTAAAATTGCTAATTTATGGGTAGGCACAGTAATGTAATCCCAGCAACCAACATGCGTAAGTATGGTTAGAATTTTAAGAATAGATGTGAAGATGCTTGAAATTACACAAATCATTTAGAAAATATGCTTCACCAGACCCAGTTATCTCCTCTTTTGTCATGCATCTTTTTCTCTGTCAAAGATCTATCCCAGAAATTAACCTGAAGAATGAAACAATAGGAATGACACCATTGTTCTAGGAGATGATAATAATACATTCCTCATGATGACTGTTCAGATCAGGTTCCAAAATGCCTTATTTTACAGCAGGGTTGATGTGTCAAGAGATGGATTTGTTGACTCACAGGAAGGCTGGTGTCATTTATAGATTGAAAATATCTAAGATGGGCCAGTTTGCTAAGAGCTCCTTGACTTACTATGAGGTTATATCCCAATAAACCCATTATAAGTTGAAAATATTGTAAGCTGCCAAACATCATAGCTTAGCCTAGCTCACCTTGAATGTGCTCAGAACACACATTAGCCTACAGTTAGGCAAAATCATCTGAAATCTTATTTTATAATAAAGTGTTTAATGTATAATGTAATTTTTTGGATATTGCACTGAAAGTGAAAAACAGAATGATTGTATGAGTACTCAAAGTACAGTTTCTACTGAAGGCATGTCACTTTCATACATGGTAAAGTCAGTAAACTGCAAGTGGAACCATCATAAGTTGGGGACCATCTGTATATGTAGCCAAACAGTCCCTAACTTCATGAAGCTTACAGTCTTTGGGAAAAGACAAACACCAACCAAACAACTACAAGTTCAAATTTATCTTGACAAAGACTTAAATAATTCACTTCAATGTGACAGGTGAGATCGATTGAAATTTGTTTTGGTTTTGCATGCCATAGGCCCTGCTATACAGCGTTGGAATTCTTGTAGTACATGAGCTGTTTGCATAGATCCTCGGGCAAGTTATTTAATTTTGCAAAGGTTCAGTTTCCTCATATGTAAAATGAGAGCATAATAACAAATGGAGATCTTGATGAGGATAAGTGAGGTAGCATGTGAAAATGATTAGCCTTATGCCTAATATGTAGTGAATATTAAAATATGTTAGCTATTGTTACTCTTCCAGAAGTGCCTCTTATGAATCTGCATCTTTCATGCTAGGGGATACAGAATCTGATTAGTCAAATAGTCTTATCTGCAATAGTGTCAACAATGTTTTGTGCTAGCAATAAATGTTTACTAAACACCTCTTACAGGCAAATCATTGTATAATGTTCTGAAGGTAGGGGAGGAAGATAGCAGCTTTTATTAAGTAAGGGAAATAGCAATAAGGATGTCAAGTGACATAGCCATGGATATAGGAATGAGTGGGAGGTGAACATGGTGAGTGTGGCTGAGGATAGGCCAGCAAGACGGAGGATGATGCAGTTGGGAACACTGGGATGATGGCTGTGTCATCAGCAGAGAGCCTTACCTGGATCCAAAGGCAAGAGAGGATGATCAAACAGGTAACATTTCAATTTCAACTCAGCTTCTTGGTGAAGAGAACATCCTAACCAATATTTTACTGAGTCAGCCTAGAGAAGAAAATTTTGAAAAGACACATGTTTTAGGAAATGTTTCTGTTGAAAACACTATGGGAGCGATCATACTAGCTGCTTGAAACCGACTTCAATACAAGATGCACGTGAGAGTTAAAAGGCCGTCCTATGTCTCAAGTGGTTACGATTTCTTTACATCTCAGAGCTATGGTTTTAAAAGTCTCAATCTGAAAACTTATATCCATACAAAAACCCACGCATGAATGTTTACAGCAGCTTTATATACACTTGCCCAACCTGAAATCAACATCCTTGAGTAAGTGAATAGAAAAAGGTGAAGACTAATGTGAAGACGAGTAAGTCAAGACATGAAGGGGCCTTAAATGCATATTGCTAAGTGGAAGAAGCCAATCTGAAATGGATAGATACTACAGTATTTCAACTATATGACATTCTAGAAAAGGAAAAACTATGATGACAGTACAAAGATCAGAAGTTTCCAGGGCTTTAATGGGAAGGAGGGATGAGTAGGTGAAGCACAGGGCATTTTTAAGGCACTGAAACTATTCTGTGTGATACCCTAATCGTGGATACACATCATGATAAATTTGTCAAAACACACAGAACGTGCAACACCAAGAATGAACTCTAATGTAATCTGTGGACTTCAGCCGATAATGATGTGTCAACACTGGTTCATTCATTGTAACAAATGCCCCACTCTAGTGTAGGATGTTGAAACTAGTGGGACAGCTGTGCTTATGTGGGACAGCTGTGCTTATGTGGGGCAGCAGCATACGGTAACTCTGTGTGCTTTCCACCCAATTGTTCTGTAAACCTAAAACTGCTCAAACAGATAATGTCTATTAATTGAAAAAACAAAGACTCGGTGGACAGACACTGGGTAGGCAGGTGATGAGTATGGAGTGATGCTTGTTTACCCTTTCAACCTATTGGATTTTACATCCTGACAATATCACCTATACAGTATATAAATATTTAAGAAATTAAAAGGTAAAAATGAAAATTCACATCAAAGATATTTGTTTAAAGTTTACCGGTTGGTTTGACCTACATGGTTTCTACTTTACCACTGGTTTATTGTGGTAAAAAAATGTATTTTTTACTTATCATATTTTCAATTTATGATAGGTTTATCAGAATGTAGCATCACTGTAAGTTGAGGAGCATTAGTAATTGAATAATACTTAGTCATATATGTGGAAAACCTGCTTGGAATCCTGAAGCAGCTTTTAATTGTTAACCCATTTTATCACTCAGGGAACAGACACAAGCAGCACAAGAAGTAGTTTGCCCCAAATCACACAACAGTGTGCCAGGACCACATTTCCTGTTTTTCCTTCTGTTACTTTGTAACACAGAAAGAATAACAGTTCCAAGGAAGTTCTAACCTGCTACAAAGGTCATACAGTCAGCACCATAGATTGTTCAAAATTAATAAACCCGGAACAAGCTAAGTGGTTTAGATACCTTTAACTCTTAGAAATTATAATTGACCTTTACACCTGATCACTGACCTCTGCATGGTAGTCAAGCCATATCATTCAGCCAGCTGAAAGGTTTAAAGGTAATTCCATGATACTTCCAACATTCCAATAACACAACACAAGAATACACTACCAGAAATTGAGAGGCTTTTTAGTTCAAGTTTCCAGATAAGGAAATCGATACTAGAAGTGAAGGTGAAGGGTAACAGTAATAGCTAATATTTATTGAGAAAAATGTGAGAGCCTTTGTTCTAATCACTGTTCAAGTATTAGCTCATTCAACCCATGCGCTCACCCTTAAGTGCAGCTATTGTTCCCATTTTATAGAACATACGCAGATTAAGTAACTTGTCAAGGTCACCCAGAAATTGAGTCAATCCATAAAACTCTGGCAAATTGCATCCACTTGGTAGAGAATGCATTTGCCTATACATCCTCCCATGCATTCAGATTTTAAAACAGAGGCCACAGCTGTGAGCAGGATTGTGTGACGTTGTGGCAGGGAAGCTCAGTGGTTGGAAGTATTCTTGGGAAGCCGTCTGAGGATTTTGTTCATTTCAGAAGTCTAGTTTTCATGGAGCCTTAGGGTCTTCAAGGAGGTGCGAGCAGGGAATAGTTGTCACTGCTTTAGAAACCGGGATCAGAATCTCAGGCACTAATTCCACGTGGGGACACATCGTTACTGTGACCAGTGTGGCGCAGATTCTCAGGCCTCGTTCTCAGGGTTAATGGAGAAATCTTAGAAACCGTAGAATACTCCCCAGAGCGGTGATTCTCAAGGTGTGTTCTCCAACCTGCAACCTCAGCCTCACCTGAGAACTTGTTAAAAATGCTAATTCTCAGCCACTGTCTCAGGCACGCTAAATCGAAACTGAGCTCTGTGTCTGAACAAGGAAGTATTCTGAGTGATTTTGATCTATGCCGAAGTTTGAGAACTATTGTCCTACGAGACCCCAATATTCCATCAGCGTCCTCTTTCCTGAGTGCCCTACCTGATAGCAATTGTCTGGGTATTCTTAGAAGCACTTGAGCTTTCTGCAGGACGCCCACCTGTGGCAATAGCGCATAAACAGAGTGAGGTGCGAGGGAGGAGACCTAGGGCTCTGATTTCCATTCCCTGTTCTATTTTGAAAGAAAACAGAGAATGTTGATTTCTCCTCCTTTGAAAATGCCAAAGGCAAACTAAATCATCAAGATCCTTTTTGAAGGAAATGAATCACCGTGGAAAAGTCAAACTTAGAGTGATTAATTCCACTCAAACCCCAAGTCACCCCAGGAGCCTTGGCCGTTTCTGGCATGGTAAAAATTCAGCTAAATCAAATAGAGCCCAGTGCCTGTGTGAGCTGATTTTTGCCAAACCTCCCTCAGGCATCGTTTACAAACCCAGGATAGGAAATCTCGAGGAACCTTCAGAACCTCCCCTTTCTCCCTCTTCCGAGTAAACAGAACGTTAAGAGGACATGCAGGTGACTGTCCTAAGGGTCTCTTCCTCCTGCTCAGAATACAGGAAGCTGCGGATGCTTCTGCTGTGGACTAAAGGAAATGGTTTCTGAAATCACAGTTCCAGAGGATTGCGTTCTTCACACTCCCTCTTGTGGCTGCTCAGAGATAATGCAACCAGGAAAGGCCCTAGACTGCATATTAATGCCACACTTAACGGAATTAGAAATCTAAGAATACAGGATTTGAGAAGCTTGTCTTTCCATAAATTATGTTTGCCTTGGGCCTTCTGGAAATCTACACAGCTATTCGTTCTTGGAGGATTGTAAGTGCCTGTCCCAAATAAAGCTGTTTTGTGAAAAATGGCGAATACATATTAGCTTTTGGTTTAAAGAATTTAAAACAATTAAGAGGGCTGCAAGTACAGGGTATAACTGAATTACTGTTTGCTTGTTGCTGTGTTTACACAGGCAAAGCACAGGACAAGAGGGAGTTTAGATCATTTCTAGGATTATTCATTAGTAAAACCAAAAACAGGATATAAAAGAAAAATATGTGGATATATACATATGTGTTGGCATTGTATATGTTCAGTGTATGTCCAGCACTGCACCCAGAACAAATTTCTTCCTACTGTTAGCAGGTTCTGAAATTCAGCATCCTCCACGTGGCTATCCTTCCCAGAGCAGGGAGAAGGTGATGACTTCCTTGACTCCCCCCAGGGCATATGGCACTGCCCTCCCCATAACCCTCCTTTCTTCACCTGAAAAGCATTTTCCCTTTCTCATTAACCTCTGAGAATGCAAAGCCTTCCCTATGATGTGTGTGAGTTTAGCATAGCTATATTCCTGCTGGCTTCTCTTCTAGGCTTTAGTAAAGAAGTCGGCCGAGGAGAGAGATCCAAGATGGCCGATTAACAACAGCTCAGGATTGTAGCTCCCAGTGAAAGTGCAGAGAGCGAGTGGACGCCGCACTTTCAGACGAATTTTTGTTGCCCACAGACTAGGAGATTCCCGGCGGAGGAGCCAC
>CAUYLG010053501.1:0-19186 GCA_963573385.1 Cacajao melanocephalus | reverse complement strand
CTTTCCTTTCCTTTCCTTCTTTCCTTCTTTGTTTTGACAGGGTTTTACTCTGTTATTCTGTCATCCAGGCTGAAGTGCAGTGGCTTTATCATAGCTCACTGCAACCGTGACCTTATTGGCTCAATCAGTTTTCCTTCCTCAATGACAATAGGCATGTACCACCACACCTGGCTAACCAATAATAATTTAAAGTTATGATTGACAGGTGTTAAACAGAAGTGAATGCTGATTTCAGTGCATTTAGCCAAGATGATCTTAACTAGACAACCCAACTGAACTGTTTATTTGCACCAGAAACATAATCTTTCTTTAGGGTTCAACTGAAGGCTCATCTCCATAAATTTGGTCATTTCTCCCCAGACTTAATATAGCATTTGGATGCTGCACTGGCAATTTTCCATTTTCCCCTCCAAGTCCACTTCCTCCCTTTTAACTCATGCTCTTTGGCAATTTATAGACTATTTTAATGAGACCCTTCCCTTCTGTTTTCTGACTGGATTTGACCAGTGGCAGACACCAGCAACAGACTATAGGTGGGAGGAAAGTTATGTTAGTCCATTCTTGCATTGCTATAAATGAATACCTGAGACTGGGTAATTTATAAAGAAAAGGTGTTTAATTGGCTCACAGTTCTGCACACACAAAGCATATACACAAAGCATAGTGCAAGCATCTCCTTTTGGTGAGGACCTCAGGAAGCTTACAATAATGTCAGAAGTTAGGGGTAGCCAGCACGTCACACGGTGATAGCAGGAGCAAGAGACAAAGTGGAAATGTCCCAGATTTTCTTAAACAACCAGATCTCCAATGAACTAATTGAGGAGAACTGATTTATCATCAAGGGATAATGATAAGCCATTCATCAGGGATCTGCCCCCATGATCCAATCACTTCCCACTAGGTGCAGGCTTCAACACTGGGAGTCACATTTTCACATGAGATTTGAAGGGGACAAACATCCAAAACATATCAGTAGTATGTGCAGAAACTTATTCTCCCTTTCTGCTAGCTTGCAGACAGACACAGCACCTGTGCAGGAGACATCTTCTACAATTGTAGCTCTGTCTGTCTGGGAAACAGTAACTATTCCCTCTTTTTTCTCCTTCAATTTGTGCATGGTAATAACAACTACCTGCTGTTTCTGATGCTGAGGTTCTTTATTCTTTCTCTCGTATTTTCCAAGTATTATAAAGATTCTCCTCAATTATCTTATTTGAGGGCAAAGTCTGTTTCCTGATACTCTGTTACAAATATTTTATTACTATGTCGTATTTTTGCCAAAATACTCCCAAATTTGTTTAGAGTGGTGTATTAGTCAGGGTTCTCTAGAGGGACAGAACTAATAGGATATATATATATATATAGGAGTTTATTAAGGCATCCCAGAACTAATAGGACATATATATACACACGCATGCACACATGGGAGTTTATTAAGGAATGTATATACATATATATACATACCTTAATATAAATATTTAAATATTAAGGACTGTGTGTGTGTGTGTGTATACACACACACACACACACACATTCCTTAATAAACTCAAAACTATATTATATTTATATATAATGTATAAATATATTTATTAATGAATGCATATATATATATATATATATATATATAGAGAGAGAGAGAGAGAGAGAGAGAGAGAGAGAGATGAAGGGGAGTTTATTAAGGAGTACTAACTCACAAAATCACAAGGTCCCACAATCGGCTATCTGCAAGATGAGGAGCAAGAAAGCTAGTCCAAGTCCCAAAGCTAAATAATTGTCATTTAAAAACAGAGCAGTTATCTGCAGACAATGACAGGGCCTTGCTCCAAAATCCTAGAGGCCTCTGCTATGATTCACCCATAGGACCCTGCCAGGGGCCCCAAACAGCATCCCTATCTGCCACTGACACCTCAAGCAACATTGGATCTGGTGGGTCACATGGACCAAGTGGCAGAGCAGCTTGCATGGCAGCCTGAACCTGCTGTTGAGCCTTCTCCTTTTCTGGACCCCACTCAAAACTAGCAGCCTGCTGGATCACTTGATAAATGGGTTGGAGTAATACACCCAAACGATGACTGTGTTGCCTCCAAAACCCCAAGAGGTCCACTAGGAATTGTGCCTCTTTTTTGGTTGTAGGAGGGGCCAAATGCAGCATCTTTTCCTTCACCTTAGAAGGAAGATCTCAACAGGCCCCACACCACTGGACCCCTAACATTTTTACTGAGGTAGAAGGTCCCTGAATTGTAGTTGGATTTAATTCCCATTCTCTGACAGGCAAATATCTCACCAATAAGTCTAGTTTGTTTGCTACTTCTTGCTCGCTGAATCCAATCAGCATAATGTCATTAATGTAATGGACCAATGTGGTATGTAGTGGAAGCAAAAAGCAATTAAAGTGTCTCCAAATAAGATTACAACATAAAGCTGGAGAGTTTATATACCTCTGATGTAGGACAGTAAAGGTATATTGCTGGCCTTGCCAGCTGAAGGCAAATTGCTCCTGATGAGCCTTATGGACAGGAATGGAGGAAACAAAGAAACAACAAACAAAGAAACATTTGGCAACAATGGTTGCATACCAGGTACCAGGAGATGTGTTAATTTGCTCAAGCAGTGAAACCATATGTGGTACAGCAGCTGCAATTGGAGTCATCACTTAGTTAAGCTTACAATAATCTACAGCCATTCTCCAAGATCCATCTGTCTTCTGCACAGGCCAAATAGGAAAGTTTAATGGCAATGTGGTGGGAATCACCCCCCCTGTGTCTTTCAAGTTCTTGATGGTAGCACTAATCTCTGCAATCCCTCCAAGAACATAATATTGTTTTTGATTTACTATTTTTCTAGGTAGGGGCAGCTCTAATGGCTTTAATTTGGCCTTTACCACTATAACAACTCTCAACCTACCAGTTGGGAAGCCAACGTAAGGGTTCTGCCAACTGCTAAGTATATCCATCCCAATTATGCATTCTAGCATGGGGAAAATGACCACAAGATGAGTCTGGGGACCCAATGGACCCACTGTAAGTCAGACTGGAGCTAAAACTGCATCAATTACCTCACCTCCATTAGCCTCTACTTTAACTGGAGGACCACAATGACATTTTGAGTCCCCTGGAATCAACATCAGCTTAGAGCCAATATCCAGTAGTCCACAAAATGTCTGATGATTTCCCTTTCCCCAGTGCACAGCTACCCTGATAAAAGGCTGGAGGTCTTCTTGGGGAAGGATGGGAGAAAGACTGACAGCATAAATTGTCAGTAGTGTAGTGGGGTCCTTCCTCAAGGTGACCTGACCTTCCCTTAATTCAAGTGGTTCAGGGTCTGTAAACTGGCTCAAGTCTAGAAATTGATTGAGGGGCAGTGATTCTACATTTTATAATTCAAATTAGTCTTTTGTCAACATGACCTGGAAGTTTTCTGCTTATAAATTAACTTAGAATGCAGTAGACTTTCTGTCAATTTCCCTTGTAGAAACACTGTGAATAATTAGCCAATGCCAGAGTTCTACACCAATCAGACTATTCTGATTGCTGCTTTACCTGTAATGTCCTTTACAGTAGCTACGCCTGCCTTGCCATTGATGGTTGAGTGCCACCACTTGGCCCCTGCCACCTCAGGATCCAATTATTCCCATTAAATTTAGATTTTGTATTTGAGTGACTATGGTTTCCACCGTTAGAGCTGACATACAGAGTTATAGGGGTCTTCAAAGATACAGGTTCCACCTTCACAGATCCATTTCAGAAAGCACTGGTCAAGGGTATATCTTCTGAATCCTCCCATTTGGGATGAGTAGGTTGAACATGATTAATCCACTCCACCATCCCAATCTCTCTAAGCCTTTGACCCTCTTCCTCTACATTAAACCAAGGGAAATTGGGCATTTCCAGGTCAATCACAGTGAGCCATCTTTTAATCCCTTTTTCGGCTAACCAAGCAAATAAACTATTACAACCATTTTTAACTCCCAGAGCTGCAACATTAAATGCAAAATTCCTACTTAGTAGGCCCAAATCAATAAATTCAGCCTAATCCAACTCTATGTTCTTTCCACCATTATCCCACACCCTTATGTCCATGCACATGCTTGTTATTCAGATTTTTGCTTATATAAATTAGAAAACTAAAGCATTCTTTTCGAGTGTAGCACACTTCCTCATAGGTCACTCTCTGAACCTCACCTCCAGGGACCCTCCAGGACTTTAGTTATAGGTCTAGAAGCAAACAGGAGTATTGGGGGTGGCTCCTGAGGAGAATTAACATTATTTTGCCTGACAGCTGCCGCAGGGGAGCCAACCACTGTTGTCTCAGGGAGCACAGAGTTTATCCCCTCAGACAAAGGTGGAAAGGCTAATGTCAGCATGGGTCAGGGAGGGGATCTTTCCACTAACTACAGGGGATGGGGAAGTTGTTTTTTCTGGCAAAAAAGGTTCATCAGTGTTTACAAGCTCAGCTTCTCCAGTTTCATCATGGTCCTCCCACACATCTACATTCAAAGTTGCAGGGGCCCATTCTTTTTCAATGAATGCCCTCACTTTAACAGTAGACACCTCGCAAGACTCTGTGTGCACCTTTTGTTGCAGGTCAGCCATTCACATAATAAGAGCCACTATTTCAGCTCTTTCTCTACACGGCAATCTTACTCAGGACAATCTTAGCAGATTTGAGGCTCAGTATCTGTTTCTGAAGCTGAGAGTTAGAATCTTTGAGTTCATCATTTTCTTTCATCACTTTGTCCAGTGAACTAAGGAGCAACCCAACAACTTCATTTTGTTTCTTGTTTTTTCACATATGGTCAAAAATATTATGTATAGAGTCACTAAACGCCTTGCCTCTCAGGAGCAGTGAATCAGAAGTGTCAAAAGCATTTATTTTGCCTAACTCTCTAAACAGTTTATGCCAAGGACTATCAGTGTTCTCCATCTATTAGAAGTAGAGTGCTTAGCATTTTGGGGTCTAATCATATTAGGCAGCCAACTCCAGAATTCCCAAAACCAATGAAAGAACTCCATCCTAATATTCTACTCCTCTACAACTACTCCCAGTACCAAAATCTGTATTAGTTAAGGTTCTCTAGAGAGACAGAACTTACATATATATACATACATAAAAAATATATATATATGCACACTATCAGTTGACTAAAATATATATATATAAAACAAGGCACAAGGTCCCACAATAGGCCATCTGCAAGCTGAGGAGCAAGGAAGCCCGTCCGAGTCCCAAAGCTAAAAAACCTGGAGTCTGATGATTGAGGACAGGAAGCATCCAGCACAGGAGAGAGAAAGCTGTAGGCTTGCAGGCTAAGCCAGACTAGGCTTTTTATGTTCTTCTGCCTGCTATTGATTCTGGCCATGCTGGCAACTGATTTAGACTGTGCCCACCCAGACTGTGGGTCTGTCCTTCTCAGCTCACTGACTTAAATGTTAACCTCTTTTGGCAACACCCTCATAGACACACCTAGAATTAATACTTTGCATCCTTTAGTCCAATCAAGTTGACCGTCAGTATTTACCATCAGAAGTGGCAATGTGCTATGTAAAATACATGAGATTATGAAACACTATTATGGTCAGTGGGACATGATCAGATGGTCTTTCAGCCTACATTCCCATTACAAATGACAACCATGACATTTTCAACCTTCCTGCTTCTTCCTGCTTGGTTAGAAAAAGGAAATATATTACCACAAAACCATAAGCATGTGGTAAAAAACTGAGCCTTGAAGTGTGAAAATGAAAAGATGGAAACAGACTGAATTTCTGAAAACAACTTTGAGTCACCATGCTAGCTGTTCACTTCATGATACAAATAAATTCTACTGTCAGTAGTATTTTTTTTTAATTCCAGCAGGCAAATGAATGTATTCCTTATGAATGTGTCCACCCATTCTGTTTGCTCATGTTCCTTTCCATAGAACAATGTAACCAGCAGGTTAAGTGAAGAAATATATGTTCAAGGAAGATTTACTTTACTGTTTCTCCTGACCACGACCAGACCCTAGGCAAATACAACAGGTCTGTAGCTCTCAAGAGATTCTTAAACATGTACATTCAAGTTAATATTTTAGTACACATATTCTTCTAATTTTTATCAGTAGATATACATCAAGACTCTTCTCTAGATTTTCTCAATACATTCCAAAAATTTGATATCATCAGCCTTTAATTTATAATTATTAATTTACTTACATTTATTTTTATTTTATAATCAAGAAGTAGAGTGAGAATCAGAGCATAATATCACTTTGTTAAACTACTTCATTGTTTTTGGCCCACCTCACATTTTATAGTTCCAGTTAGCAAGAAAGCAAATCATTACATCTTGTTTGACTGCTCCTCCATATCAACTTGATGGTCTGTGTATATTGTCCTCAATTTGCTTGCATGACTCATTGCATTTCTTCCAAATATTCCAGTGGATATTTTCTGTTACTAGATTAATGCCCTCTTTGATTCTTTCTCTGATAAGTACTTCTTACTTCACATTTTATCTCAGACACGTTAATAGCTGACCTCCTTCGTGACATTTAGAAAATGAGATGAACAGAAACCAGCATGTTTTATTATTATTTCCAAAAACTTTTATTCCTTTACCCATAATTGGGGTCACATAAACAGTCTGAGATTTTGATTAGACATCTGCCTTTATAGAGGCTTGCAGTAATTACGCCTGAGAATGTTTTCAGCATATCAAGAGAGGAACGAATTTGAAAGATAGCAAGAAGAAACAATCAAGATGTTAGTGAATTGTATTTTAAAAACATTTGGGGAGAAGGAATTTTATAGTACACGATGTCTGAAAATTAGTGATAGAGAAGTATCAGATTTTGTAAATAAATAATATTTTGAAATTAGAAGACTAGATAGTAAGGTAGTGTGAGCCCTTTTTTAATGAGATATTATTTAATTTAACATTCATCTGATTCTGATTTTTGAGGCTGAGCTTTGCCACAGACAGGCTTTGATTGTGAGCTACTGAGATAAGATAGCAGTAAGATAAAATAAGAAACCAAGAATTTAATGTGAGAAAGTGAAATGGTCAGCTTGTTGAACTTGGTTATAGTTTACTAATATGAAAGAAAATAAGGCCATTTGCTGAATTGACAAGAAAATGCTAGATAATGTTTTTATAAATTTCTGATTTTCTGTCTCCTTTTTATTATGGTAAAAATTAAAACGGAGATGGCATTACTAGTACTACTACCATTATGCTGATATTCATAGATACTATTTGGTGCTTTGGTATTGAGACATTAGAGTGATAAAGGGAAACAATACACGTTTTTTGCTTTTGGGTAATAAAGAGTTTTCATACTTCTCTTTAAAGTTTGATGTTATTCTTATTAACAAAATTAAACAATAATTTTAAGAATTCTCTGTTACTGCTTTTCCATGGTTTATTGCACTTATTGAAAATTTTATTTAACTACAACAATAAAGTATACAACTAAGATCAACTTTTCTTTCCAAATTTAAGGTTTTGTTTATATTTTTGAGTCATTTTCAGAGAAGTGTGAAACTAACGGCAGAATTGCCCCCATTTGGAGATTATAATTTGTGATTGGCAACACACTTTAGATTATCAGGTGTTGGAAATAAAAATTAAATACAAATGCAAAACAATAAATAGCGAGTGATGCCATGTGGCGAAATGAAATCAGACGACATATGGTAATGAGATTATGATGTGCATCTTGAGACATACGTAAAAACCTCAAACCTACACAAGGCCTGGAGCTGAAACTCAGTTACCCAAATTCAGTACCTCAGCCTCCATAATGAATGTAAAGGATGTCATGCCTGATACACAGTGGGATAAATATTCAAATACAGTACACAACTGTAAACAGCAGTTAGGGTAGTGGTACTGGTGCAGCGCAGTCAAGCCTCAACATTAGGGCTTATCCTTGGGAGTGTTCTTAGCTTTGCCCAGGAAAGAAATTGAAGGCTAGCTGATGGTGTTAGCAACTTTTATTGAAGTGGCAGCGTACAGCAGCAGCAGAGGAACTGCTCCTTGCAGAGCAGGGCTACACCACAGGTAGTGTGCCCACAGTAGCAGCTCCAAGGCATTTCTGCAGTCACATTAATACCTGCTTTTAATTATATGAAAATTGAATGGTAAATTATGTAGGGATTTCTAGAAAACAGGTGGTAACTTCTGGGTTGTTGGATGGTTGACATAGAAAGAGGCAGTAACTTCCTGGTGTTTCCATGGCAATGGTAAACTTCCATGGCAAACCACAGGGCATGCCTTGTGGAAAGCTGCCTCCTCCACCCTGTCCTTGTTTTAACTAGTTCTCAGTTTGGTCTGGTGTCCCAGTACCACCTCTGGAGTAAATCCCCACCTCCTACCTCAGTACACTGTCTTCTGTCTACATATTTTTATTGGTAACCCAAAATATGCCCAAGATGAGCAGGACACGTGTTCACATGGCTGCTCACTTTGATCCGATTTGATCCTATCCCCACTTCCATCCAAACTAAAATGTGTTCTGGAGGTCCAGAATTTTTATATGTTATATTTATGGCAGCCACTTCAGTTATTTGCAAAAAATTCTGCCTTACATGGAGTAGGTACTCAGCAAATTATTTGCTGAATGATTAATTTTTTTATTGTATAGACAAATTACATATAAAAAGACAAATATCTAGATACATTAAAAAAGACTGACCGGACTGACAGGAATGACATCACCTCATGTAAACAAAATACAGATGCCCATAAATTTATTATAAAATTTGAGCTTATTTAAAATTTTTGTATGTCAAAGTGCAAAATTATTCATTTCGTGTGAAAAAATCTAATCATACTCTAAAATAAAACAAAAATAAAAGCTTTTATTTCAAAATCATAGTTTCTGTTGAAGGACTTACACAGATCCCTTAATGATTTCTAAGAAAATATTATTTCATTTCTAAGAAATTGACTTTTGTCCCAATTATAGGTTGTCTTTCAGTATTTATGAATTTGACAGTTATTTTAACAGCTCACTTAAAATTTTTTCTCTACATTTTTAGAACATTCTTTGCCTACATCTCTTTGTTATTAATATCAATAACAGTAACAATGCATAATGTGGTTAAAATGTAATTCTGCTTTAAATATTAATCTCAAATACATATTGTTAGACCTCTCTCTTATTTTGCTATACTTCCCTTTATAATTTGTAAATATCTAATGAATTTGAAATGCTGACAAAAGTCAAATAACATGTAGTGATCTTAACCATAGTATTATCTTTAAGAACTTAATTCAATTGTTGGAAAAACTAAATCATGGAAAAGGCATCATCCAAGAACAATATCATTGCATTAAATCACTTTATATTCAATATACACATTTAAGCATGTACACCTTTTTATTTAAGGGCAGTCATCTTACAAAATTCTACAAACTAAGAGAATTAATTTGAATATGCCGTTTTTGTTCCTGCTAAAATTCCAGAGCTAATACAGCTGAAAGAATTGTTTTAGGATTGGAGCGTGAATAGACACTTACCACAATGATAATTTCATGATTTAAATTAAATACATTTTACCACTTACCTCAGGATAATTACTGTTAGGAATGACTGCCTATTCTTAGTAAATTACTTCAAAGACATTGATTTTACCAATTAAACAGTTCTATATATCTAAGAGCACAGTATCTTTCACCTGTGCCTCAGCGTTCTACAATCATTAATTTTAATGCTCATTGGTTACTTGCACACTCATTTTATCTGTGTTTTTTCACATCTATTTTCCAGTATTAGAACAGAACATCCTGGCTTATAGACTTTAAAGTTGAAATTCCTTTTGTTATGAAACATAGTCACTGGCTATTTACTTATTTGAATCAGATAGCACGTTCACCATTTAAAATGTTTGATCAGTAAAAGTAGAACTGAGTATATTAAACATTCTTTAAACTTTAATTCAAAATTATTTTGGTAAATTAAATATGGGTTATATATTATTTTCTCATTTCTCTCTCCTGCTCTCTTTTTTCTAGTTAGCTTAACATGATAATAGCATGTTAAACCATAGTCATTCATGTTATAAAATAAGTTTTAAATCCTAAGAAATGAATTTATTTGAAGAGAGTAACTAAAAATTGAAAAAGAAGTCATCACTACTTAATATAATATTTCATCAAGTGTTACAAAAACTACTTTCAATAATTAATGTATTATGACCAAAGGGTCAATCTTTCTAATAGACTTTATTCGTCATACAGGAAATATTACTTTGGCAAATTAGCTTATGTAAAATGACTATGAGTTAAAATTTTTTGAGGTTGTTTAAACTTTAATCCTCTCTGTTTCAAACTGTCTTAATTATGATGCAAGATTATAACTAGCCCCTAGCAACAGCTCATGCTTTTGCCAGTGATATGACTTAAGAAAAGTTTTAATTTATCAAATATTTTACTTTATATATTTACATGTCTACTTGAAAGTTATGTCTTATTTCATCATTAATAAGGTTTGGCTGTGTCCGAATCCAAATCTTTACTTGAATTGTATCTCTCATATTTCCCACATGTTGTGGATGGGACTCAGGGGGAGGTAATTAAATCATGGGGCAGGTCTTTCTCCTGCTTTTCTCATGATAGTTAATAAGCCTCAGGAGATCTGACATGTTTAGCAGGGGTTTCCACTTTTGCTTCTTCCTCATTTTCTCTGTCTGCCACTATCATGTGAGATGTGACTTGCTCCTCCTTGCCTTTCTATGATTGTGAGCCCTCCCCAGTCATGTGGAACTCCAGGTCCAATAAACCTCTTCCTGTTGTAAATTGCCCAGTCTTAAGTATGTCTTTATTAGCAGTGTGAAAACAGACCAATACAGTAAATGGGTACCAGTAGAGTGGGCCGTTGCTGAAAAGATACCTGAAAATGTGGAAGCAACTTTGGAACTGGGTAACAGACAGCAGTTGGAATAGTTTGGAGGGCTCAGAAGAAGACAGGCAAATGTTGAAAAGTTGGGGACTTCCTAGAGACTTGTTGAATAGCTCTGCCCAAAATATGATGGCAATATGGACAATGCGGTCCAGGCTGAGGCGGTCTCAAATGAAGATGAGAAACTTGTTGGGGAATGGAGTAAAGGTGACTTTTGTTATGTTTTAGCAAAGAGACTGGCGGCATTTTGCCCCTGCCCTAGAAATTTGTGAAACTTTGAACTTGAGAGAGATGATTTAGGGTATCTGGCAAAAAAAAAAATTTCTAAGCAGCAAAGCTTTCAAGAAGTGACTTGGGTACTGTTAAGGCATTCAGTTTGAAAGGGAAGCAGAGCATAAAAATTTGGAAAATTTGCAAACTGACTATGCAATAGGAAAGAAACGTCCATTTTCTGTGGCATTATCCAAGCCAGCTATAGAAATTTGCATAAATAGCAAAGAACATAATGGTAATCCCCAAGACTATGGGGAAAATGTCTCCAGGCCATATCAGAGACTTTCATGGCAGCCTCTCCCATCACAGGCCTGGAGCCCAGAAGGAAAAAGTGGTTTTGTGGGCCTGGCCCAGGTCCCCATGCTGTGTGCAGCCTAGGGACTTGGTGCTCTGTGTTCCAGCTGCTCTAGCCATGGCTGAAAGGGGCCAGTGTATAGCTCAGGCTGTGGCTTCAGAGGGTGGAAGGCTTAAGCCTTGTCAGCGTTCACATGTTGTTCAGCCTGTGGGTGATTAGAAGTCAGGAATTGAGAATTGGAAACCTTTGCTTAGATTTTAGAAGATGTATGGAAACACTTGCATGCCCAGGCAACATTTTGCTGCCAAGGTCGTTCCCTCATGGAGAACCTCTCCTAGGGCAGTGCAGAAGGGAAATTTGGGGTTGAAGCCCCCACACAGAGTCCTTAATGGCTCACTGCCTAATGGAGCTGTGACAAGAGTGTCATCATCCTCCAGACCCCAGAATGTTAGATCCACCAATAGCTTGCACCATGCACCTGAAAAAGCTGCAGACACTCAATGCCAGCCTGTGAAAGCAGCTTGGAGGGAGGCTGTACCCTGCAAAGCTACAGGGGTGAAGCTGCCCAAGATCATCAGTGTGACCTGGGTGTGAGACCTGGAGTCAAAAGAGATAATTTTAGAGCTTTACAATTTAACAGCCCTGCTGGATTTCAAACTTGCGTGTGCCCTGTAGACCTTTAGTTTTGGTCAATTTCTCCCACTTGGAATGGGCATATTTACCATATGCCTGTACCCCCATTGTATCCAGAAAGTAACTAGCTTATTTTTTATTTTTCAGGCCAATAGGCAGAAGGAACTTGTCTTGTCTCAGATGAGACTTTGGACTTTTGGGTTAATGCTAAAATGAGTTAAGACTTTGGGGGACTGTTGGGAAAGCATGATTGATTTTGAAATGTGAGGACGTGAGATTTGGAGGGGCCCTGATCCACCACTGCATATCACCCTGGGCAAAGAGCAGGACCCTGTCTCACAAAAAAAAAAAAAAAAAAAAAAAAAGAAAGAAAGAAAAAAAAAGGTGCTTTGAGTAGATTCTCCTTCCTCATTTCTATTTCCACATACTACCTACTTATATAACACAGTATCTCAGGCTTTGACTCAAGCTTTGATATTTGAGGAATCCAGTCTAAGGCTTCTACTACACTTTGATCTCACATAATTTGAGGAGATGTGTATTTTTTAGTCTATATATCTATTCCAAATTAAAATAATTTATGCTATATTTTATATGATTTTCTTTCTCAAAATATCTCTGTATTATTTTGCATATGTACTGTCTGATTCTGTAAGTCTTAGTTAAAAGGGAGAAATGAAAAATAAAACCAGCAGTAATAAGAAATCAACTTAAGTACATGAATTCTTCCAAATATTACATTGTATGAGAGTCTATAAAATATACAAAAGACACTGCAGAAAGCCAAATTAGTACCCTAAAGAACAGATATAAGGAAATCACACAGAAGGTAGGAAAAGAAAGTTTGTTAGCAATTCTTTTGCTTCAGCCTCCACAGTAGCTGGGACTACAGGCATGTGCCACCATGCCCGCATAATTTTTGTATTTTTAGTACAGACAGGGTTTCACTATGTTGGCCAGGCTGGTCTCCAAGTTCTGACCTCGTAAATTGCCCACCTCTGCCTCCCAAAGTTCTGGGATTGCAGGTGTAAACCACCAGGCCTGGCCACTTTTATTTCTTATTTCTTAGCAAAGCCTAATTAAATATTCTTTCTATTATGATGATGTCTGAGTAAATATATTTGTAAATTACTTTGCATTCACTAAATACTAGCAAATTTTAAAACTGGGCTATATAAAGGGGCATAGGTTTATTTTTTTCCTGCATTTAAATAGAGAACAAAGTTTCAATAGCTGTGTTTCTAATCATATAAATAACAAAATGCTTTACTTGTCTTCCATCTATGACACTTTAAATGTATTCATGAGAAAAATACAATTGCTCTAAACTGGAAATAATGAACATTTCTTCTATATTTTCATATGCTTCATCATGTTGCTGCATATTATACAGCGATGTTAAAAGAATATGGCTCCTTGAAACAAATTATTTCACAGATAATGAGGTACTAAAGTATTTTTGTTGTGGCTGTTCTTACCAAGCATGCAGAGTGATTTTACTATTGCTAAAATATAAATGAAATGTGACAAATTAAAAAGTCTGGTTAATACTCTGAAATTGCATTAAATTCCCAAACATATTTTTATGATCCAAAATGTGAGACTTGCAAACAACTATCTGTAATGTAGTAAATAAACCAGTAAGTCAAATTTTACCACTTTATCTTTAAAATAACTGTAGTTAATTACTTACATCCACGTTGAAGCTAGTACAAGAGCCTGATTTTAGTGTCCTGACCACTGATTTGAAAATTTCTGAGAAATATGCTAACAACAGTTTCATCTAATATTACTTAAATATGCATTAGAGTTTTAGAACTATCTTAAACAGAATATATACAGAGCCTTATTTGTTTCTACATAAATTACTTGATAAATTAAAAAAATTAATAAACATAGAGTAGCAAAGCAGGCAAAATTTCATCCAAATAATTGAAATTAAAATAATGGACAAACAGGTATCATGTGATACTCTGTGAAGGAATAATCAATTTATTTTGCTGTAGCCAGAAATACATATTTGGGACCAAATAATGAGGAAGAAAAACAGAAAACAGCTGAAGTCAAATTGAAATAATTGGTATTACTGAAGCCCATGAAGACAAGGCAAGACTGAGGAAAGCTTCCAGGTTAAATGAGACCAAATGAGTATGACAAACAATGGCAAGTCTGTCTTGATGGAATCCTTTTGGGTAAAGCAAATGCAACTGGAAATTGTTGCAAAATTTGATGAAATTTTAATATCTACTTCAGGCTGAAGTGTTGTGTTAATGTTACATGTTCTAAGCATGATAACTATAGCATTGTTATTTAAATAAAATATTTTGTTTTAAGAAAATACACACAAAATATTAAGGGGTAAATGGGCATACTAAAAATTGTTGAACCTGGGCAAAGTGTAGGTATGACATTATTCATTTTTTCTACTGTCCTGAATGTTAAAATATACACATAGAAATCTAAATAAAATAAAATGCATGACTTTAGAATTCAAAAGTTCTTAGCAATTAAAGTGTAGGCATTCCAGTTGGGATTATTTATTTTCTTTTTAAAAGTATGTGCATTTTCTGAATTTTAAAAGAGGGATATGGCAGGTTTATTTTTGTAAGATTTAGGCAGAATCCATCTTATTCAGAACTTTATACCTTAAATCTTTCATGTATCCTCATAACCTTTTATTTGTAAAGTTATCATAAAAATTAAGCAGTGAAACACAAAATGAAGCATATGAAAATATAGAAGAAATGACCAAATTAGGAAACAAAATAATAAAAATAGACCCCAGCTTATTTCAATATAGTTGTTATTAACCATATACTTGACACCTTTCTTCAAGGATCTGAAAGGAATATGAACTAAAGATATGCAGAATTGGGGTTTAAACAAATAATTAGAACCTAATTATTCTAGAGTTTGAAAAGTATCTAAGATCTAGAAATTATCATATCTGTTTAGTGGCAGAATATAGGGCTGTTAGTCTGAAAAACTACAGAATAGAAAATTTTGAAGAAAATTATGATGAAATCATTTTTCAAAACTTATATGTTTGTCATTAAATCATTAAATTCTAAACTCATTAGTTGTTTTTAAATTTTTGCCTACAATTTAGACTAACCCTGCTTGTTATAACCCTATATAAATATAAGACTCTGGGATGCCAGGTCTTTTCTTTTAGAACTTGAAAAATAGTTTCTCACTTTCTCAACCCTTCATAATTTCCAGTGAGCAATTGACTTCTGTTTGAATTGTTTTTCTCTTATTGGTTAGGTTTTATGTCTTCCTCACTGCTTTAAGGATGTTTTGTTTCTCTGTAGTTTGCAGATGTTTGACTATGATGTGCCTTGGTGTGAACTTTCTGTTTCTATTTCCTGATGTGTTTATCCTATTTAGAGTTTGCAGTTTCTTCATTGTCTAAGTTTATGTCCTTTGCCAAATTTTAGAAGTGCTTAGTCATTATTTCTTCAGGTATTTTTCCTTCTCGCAGTTTTCTCCTCTCATATGGAATTCCAGTGACACAGAGGTCAGATTAAAAAAAAATTCTTACAGTTTCCTGGGGATATGTTAATTTTCTTAAAACTATATTATCTACTTGTTATTCAGGTATGGTTATTTGTTTGAATCTATTTTTTTCTTAACTAATTATTTCCTCTATCTCTCAATTCTTCTATTGATTCTACTTGTTGAATTTTGGAAAGTTTTGGTCATTTTGTTGATGTTTTAAAATTACTTGTTTCTTATATCTGTTATACTTTTGCTGAGATTCTCTGATTTTTTTAATTTTAAGAATACTTGAAATTACTTGTTGAAATATTTTATGATGCCTGCTTTGAAATGTTTGTCTTATTTTAATATCTCTGTTATTTTAGTGTTGGCATCCATTGGATGCCTTTTTTCATTCAGTTGGACATCTTTCTGCTTCTTGGTAGGATGTGTAATCATTGTTCTAAATCTACATATTTGGGGTATTATGTTTTGAGACTCTGGATATTATTTGAACTTTCTGTTTTATCTGGTTTCCCCTAACACCACTCTGCTGGGGAAAAGGAAAATGCTGCCTGGTTATTGGTAGATGAAAGTGAAACTCCATTTTCCCCATTGAGCCACTGTTGACCACCAAGGATGGGGGCTTTTCATTACTGTTGGGTAGAGATAAAATGCTTCATTCTCCTTTAGGCCTCCACTGATACTTCCTTGGCTGGAGGATCAAGAGTACATCATTACTGCTTGCTATGTAAACTCCATAGTCAGCTGGGACTGGTGGCCTTGAGACTAGGTGGTGGTGAAAGCCCTGATTCTCTATTAGGTCTTATTTGACATCACTTCATCAGAGAGGGAGAGTGGCAGTTTACAACTTTGATGGGGAGGAGTGGGGTTTAGTTGAAGTTTGGGCACCCTACATGGTTTTCTTTAAAACTCAAGGGGTGGGTGATCTTTATCACATTGCACCCTGATCTCCCTCACCTCCCTGACAGAGAATGAAAGTCCAAGCTCCCTACATGGCTGTTTCTGACACCACCTGAGCAAGGGTGAGAGTGGATTGGAGAGCTGCTTTATAATCTTGAAAGGGTGTTTTTGTTTGTTTTCATTTTTGTTTTCTGGATAAATTAAGTTTCAATCTATTTAAGACCTTGCTAATAACATGGAAATATTGCTGCCAGTGATAACTGTAAAACCCAACCTGACTGACTTACAGGATCAGCACTTTGTCAGATATTCAGTAGCTGGTATTCTCCACTCGAGTTTTGGTGGGATACATTGGGACCGGGACCTGTATTTTCTGTGTCTTTTCTTTCTGTAGTCTAGCAGTTGTCTAAAAGAATTTTATTTTGCTAGGCTGCTCCTTTCCTGGTTCTTAGGTTCAAGGCAGCAGAAATTTTGAGGGGCTTTTTTTGTCTACTCCTATTGGCACATCTGTGTTGCTGGCTTCTTTAGTACCACATTAGACATCCAGGAGGCAAAAACAAGACCTAAGAAACTTACCAGATGTCTTTCAATGGGTGCCGAGGTCTATAGTCTGTATGTCTTATCTCCCCCTTTCGGAATTGTCTTAGGTTAGTTTTATATATGATGTGTAAGGTTTTGAATTGTTTTTAATAAGAGAAATATTGAAAGCGATTTTTCCTCAATTTTTCTGGAAGTAAAATCCTAATATTGGCTTTGTTGGTGGTATTATATCTATTATATATATATATAAATATCATCTATTAATTATGTATTAACTATCTTCAAGATGTTTATTAGTGTTCTGAAAGAATGTTTCGTTCATTATTCTATGATATTTCATGCGTTTTCTCCAAAATGTCATTTTTAATCAGAAATGCTGTACAAATATTTTTGAATAAATCTTGACTTACCTAACTTTTTTTTTCTGAATTTGTACACAGAAAATGTATGCTCAGTTGCCTAGTTTGCTTATATAGCATAAGAATAGCTATATTTACTTATAGTCTTTTATTCTGCCAAATAATCTAAACACAAGAAGGTTAAGTAGTCAGTGACTTCCAAGGTGTATCTAGGTAATGTAATCTAATCAGGCAACGAAGATATACCCTCCAGCAAGTAGAGTCCATAATATTGTTGACCTAAGGTTAGAAATAATTTCACATAAAATGATTTTCAATTAAATATAATTCTTGTCTCAGCACAGGTGGAACGAGCATTGTAGATGCACTTTTCTTCATTGCTGAAATAAAACTCAGCAACAAGTAATCAAAGATTCTAAAGCCCCTGTGGCCTGTGCTTTTTATTATTGTTATTATTATTTCTGTTTTCTGGATAAACTAAGTTTCAATGTATTTAAGACCTTGCTAATAACATGGAAATATTGCTACCAGTGATATCTGTATTACTAAACCTGATTGACTTACAGGATCAACATATTATCAGATATTCAGTAGTCAGGACAAGAAAAATGTCCATTGCCAGAAATGCTGTATGAACAATGCTGCTCATGCTCTGGTTCCATAATGCTGACCAGCTGCACCTACTGAACAATATCATTAGGTTTTTATTACTTCTTATTTTTAACTTTAGTACAAAAGTGCTGAGGCAGCTAAGTAAGAACAGAAGCACATTTTGAATGCTAATCTCTTAGAGAGCAACGTCTGTTATATCAAATGCTTTTTTAATGAAAAAAAGAAAATAGAAAGTTTCAACAGAAACTTAATTTAGAATTTACCATTTTTTTCTTATGAGATGTAAATTTCTGCTACATGATTATTCTTTTTATTACTTTAGTAGAGAAAATGTCGTTTGCAGAACTCCTGATCTGCTACAGAGCACTATTTATAGCAAAAAAAAAAAAAAAAAAAAAAAAAAACTGGTATTTTAATCATATTGACATATTGACACACTTTATAGCTGTGCTGTAAAGTATTTTTTATCCTTGGCACTTATGACAGAAAATCAAATCGAACTAAGCCTTAATGATTGCTGTTCTTCTCTGAATATATAAAACAGAAGAATGTAATAATGACTGAAATGTGTTTTCTGGGATTAAAAAAAATCAATTTGCTATTCAAGAACATGGAAAAGAAATCTCTAAATTTGATCAGAAACAATATATAATTACATAATAAAAAGTATAAAATCTCTATCAAGTGTGTGGCTATGTAGCTTATATTTATTAATACTAATTAACTTTTGAGATAGAGCATGTTTTCAATATTTTTCTCTAACAGAGTACAAGGAAAAGCTAGAATTAACCTTCTAAACATCATCATATAAAGTTATTTTCTTGATTCTGTGGTCTTTATTGAAATTAATCATGTTAATTAGTGCCTAAGTTTTTAAAATACCAATTTAAATACTCATTATATTAATCATAAGGGTTCATTATAATCAAATCTAGTGATTTTTTTCTCTATTACTAAGAGGTTTGAATTTCCTAAGATCTCTTGTTTTTGAAATATTCCCACAGATATGAAAATTCTCTATTTAAATTTATGTCTTTTTTCTTTTTTTTTTTTTTTGAAAGAAAGAAAAAGAGAGGAAAGAAAGTGAGAGTGAAAGAAAGAAAAAAAAAGACTGTACGAGAGAAAGAAAGAGGAAGAAAAAGAGGGAGAGAGAACAGGATTCTTGTTCTACTGCCCAGGCTAGAA
>CAUYLG010053499.1:0-24288 GCA_963573385.1 Cacajao melanocephalus | reverse complement strand
AGAGAGAGAGAGAGAGAGAGAGAGAGAGAGACGTCTCAATATATATATTGAGACGGAGTCTTGCTCTGTCACCAGGCTAGAATGTAATGGCATGATCTCAGCTCACTGCAGCCTCTGCCCCTCATGTTCAAGTAATTCTTCTGCCTCAGCCTCTCAAGTAGCTGGGACTACAGGCAGTCACCACCAGACTGGGCTAATTTTTCTATTTTTGGTAGAGATGGGGTTTCACCATGTTGGCCAGGATGGTCTTGATCTCTTGACCTCGTGATCTGCCCGCCTTGGCCTCCCAAAGTTCTGGGATTACAGGCGTGAGCCACCACACCCGGCCAAAATGTATATATTTATTCTATTATAAAATAATTACTTAGAACAGGAAAAAAGTCTGTTGTTATTTGCATTCATATTGGTAAGAAAACTCAATTTTGAAATGTTTCTTTTGAGGAATTTGGTTGTTCAAAGGCCAGCTGTACTGTAATTTTAAAGTAACAGTCATGTAATTTATTTTAAAATATTATTAAAACTCCATTTGCTAATTAATAAGTATATATGTATCTTCTTCTCATAAAGGAAATAATAAGTAATTGTATCTCTGGTTTTACGACTCCTGTCAGAAACTCTTTAGAGATAGATGAGATGTGGTAGCTCCCAAAACCTAAATCTTACTGCAGATTGAACTATAATATTTGTTAATTTGTACTGCTACTGATTCTAGGAGCGTCAGTTTTTCTCAGACTTATCTTTAATCTTACCTGTTTATAGGTGTGGAACTCTATTGGAATTATTCGCTGCTATAATGATGAGCAAGACAATGCCATAGATGTGGAGTTCCATGATACCTCCATACACCATGCAACACACTTATCAAACACTTTGAATTATACAATAGCAGATCTTTCCCATGAAGCTATTTTGTTGGCATGTGAAAGCACTGATGAGCTAGCAAGGTAAACTCAAGATTATTAGGAAGAATTTGGTACTGTTAAACTGTTAGATACAGTTGTTGAAATTAAAGACAAAAAGTTAATAAAACAAAATTTATTTTTTGTGATCTGAAATTTCAGAAAGAAGAGTTTGGTACAAACACCAGCACATCCAAAATACCTCAGAACATATGTCTGTTTTTGCCCTAATGGTTCCCTCATTACATGCTCTAACTACATAGCAAAATGACATGGCATGATTAGTAATGCAAGAGAGATGGGATTTTTTTTTACATTGTTAAGTGTTTTTTATTACTATTATAAGAGTAATGTACATTCACTATAAATAAAAAGTATACAATATAGAAGTTTCAGAAAATGAAAACTCCCAGAATTGTACTCTCACATATAACTATTAACAATTTGATATGTATCCTTCCAGATTTATTTCTATGAGAACCTCCCTTATTTTAATTTACGTCATTTATTTATTAATTTATTTTCATTTTATTTATTTTTTTTGAGATGGAGTCTTGCTCTGTCTCCCAGGCTGGAGTGCAATGGTGTTATCTTGGCTCACTGCAGCCTCCGCCTCCTGGGTTCAAGCAATTCTCTTGCGTCAGTCTCCTAAGTAGCTGGGATTACAGGCATGTGCCACCACGCCTGGCTAATTTTTGTATTTTTGGTAGGGACGGGGTTTCACCATGTTGGTCAGGCTGGTCTCGAACTCCTGACCTCAAGTGATCCACCTGCCTCGACCTCTGAAAGTACTGGGATTACAGGCGTGAGCCACCACATCCAGCCTAATTTATTGAGATGTAATTTATTTACAATAAAATGTATCAGATTTATGAATTGACAAAGAGATACAATATACACAGATTACTACTACCACAATCAAAATATAGAATGTTCTTTATCATCTGAAAATGTTTTCTTATATCCCTTTGCAGTTAATTAAACCCTAGCTTTGGCCAACTAAGTCTAAATTTTTGTCACTATGGATTAGATTTAAAATCTCTCTTTGAGGCCCGGTGTGGTGGCTCACACCTGTAATCCCAGCACTTTGGGAGGCCGAGGCAGGCAGATCACAAGGTCAAGAGATTGAGACTATCCTGGCCAACATGGTGAAACCCCATGTCTACTAAAAATACAAAAATTAGCCAGGCATGGTAGCATGCGCCTGTAGTCCCAGCTACATGGGAGGCTGAGGCAGGAAAATCCCTTGAACCTGGGAGGTGGAGCTGAACCTTGCAGTGAGCTGAAATCATGCCACTGCACTCCAGCCTGGGTGACAGTGCGAAACTCCATCTCAAAAAAAAAATTGTATTTAATAATACAATTATTAATTATTAATAATACAATTATTAATAATTAATAATACAATCATTATTAGATTGTATTTAATAATAATAACTTAAATATACATATGTGCAAAGAAAAAAGGCTAGAAAGATATCAACTTTTTAGCAGTGGTTAGTAATCTCATTGGTGGTATAATGTATTTTTTTCTCCTTTTTCTTGTTTTAGTCTTCCATATCCACTTTATTTTTGCAGTGAGAGAACTGTTGCTTAACATTTTGATGCTTTTTCCTCTTTTAAAACTTGATTGTGGTTTTATGTACATTTATAATATAAAATCACACTTGATAGATTTTAGATTTTTTTAATTTAACATTATGTTGTGAGCCTTTTCCTGTATATTTAAATATCCTGCAAAATATGACTATTAATGGTTTTGGTATAGTTCATTTTAAGGGTATTTCATGATTACTTTTTTTTTTTTTTTTTTGAGATGGAGTTTCACTGTTGTTGTCCAGGCTGGAGCGCAATGGTGTGATCTGGGCTCACCACAACATCCACCTCCTGAGTTCAAGTGATTCTCCTGCCTCAACCTCCCAAGTAGCTGAGATTACAGGCATGGGCCACCATGCCCAGCTAATTTTGTATTTTTAGTAGAGATGGGGTTTCTCCATGTTGATTAGGCTAGTATCGAACTCCTGACCTCAGGTGATCTACCTGCCTCAGCCTCCCAAACTGCTGGAATACAGGCATGAGCCACCATGCCCATAATTACTTTTTTAAAGCAATTTCTTATACTAGTGTATAATAGAAAGTAAACTATTTGGTTTTGTTGTTGAATATCATGATTACTTATATATATAAATATTATATGAACATTTGATTGTTTCTGTCTTGTTTTAATTTTAGCAAGCTTCACTGCCTGCACTTTAGTTCTTGGGATTCGAGCAAAGAGTGGATGATAGACATGCCTCAGAATGAGGATATTGAAGCCATATGTGTCGGTCAGGGGTGGACTGCTGCTGCTACTAGTGCCCTGCTTCTTCGATTGTTTACTATTGGAGGGGTTCAAAAAGAGGTATTCAGCCTTGCTGGGCCTGTGGTGTCAATGGCAGGACATGGAGAACAGCTTTTCATTGTTTATCACCGAGGTAGATTTTTTTCAGTCTTTTATAATTTTACTATGACCTGAAGTAAAATGGAAATTACTTGAGCTTTTTTGCTAACTTTTTGTCTTGAATTATATACTTCACTTTGAATTAGTATAATCTTTAAATGTAGAGAATTTTGTTGTGTTCGCTATTAGCAATAAAAATGAAAATGTTTTATTAATAGAGCTGTATTATAGAGACAGTTCCAAGATGGAATTTGGTTGATTCCTTCCATGTCTAAATCTTATCAGTTGGTAAGCACAACCAGAGAACTTTTCAGAGTTGAAATTCCACAAAAATAACTTCTAGTAGGAAGGACCAAAATAACTCTGAATGTGACTTTTTAAAAGTTACTGGCTCCTTTTCCTCCCCTCATGTCTTTCTTCAGTCCCCATTACTCTGCTGACTGGTCTTATCAAGGTAACTGATAATCTCTGTGCTTTTTAAAAAAATAATTCCATTGAAAATTCTTCTCTTGACTTCTGTGACTTCTCACTTTAAATAATTTTCCTCACTGGCAACTCCCTTTTTACTTTTTTGTTGGCTCTACCTTTTAGCTGGAGTGTAGCCCCTTTTTCTCTACTACTCTCTAGGTCAGGGTCTTTCAGTCTTTTTCCTGCTTTGCCACAGTACGAAATAGATTCTGGGCCAGGCACGGTGGCTCACACCTGTAATCCCAGCACTTTGGGAGGCCAAGGTGGGTGGATCGCGAGGTTAGGAGATCAAGACCATCCTGGCTAACACAGTGAAACCCCGTCTCTACTAGAAATACAAAAAAATTGCCAGGCGTGGTGGCATGTGCCTGTAGTCCCAGCTACTCGGGAGGCTCAGGCAGGAGAATCGCTTGAACCTGGGAGGTGGAGGTTGCAGTGAGCCGAGATTGCACCACTGCACTGCAGCCTGGGTGACAGTGAGACTTCATTTTGGAAAAAAAAAAAAAAAAAGATTCTGGACCAGGCATGGTGGCTCACATCTGTAATCCCAGCACTTTGTGGGGCTGAGGTGGGAGGGTTGCTTGAGCCCAGGAGTTCAGGACCAGCCTGGATAACAATAGCAAGCCCCTGTTTCTATTTAAAAAAGAAAAGAAGAAGAGGAAAATAAACATATTCTGTATTACTGTTCTATGAATATCTGCAAATGTATCTGAAAAGTCCCATGGACAATATTTACTCTTTGATTTCCATTTTAAATTTTTTTTTATTTAATTTTTTAAAATGCTAGTTGTAACTTTAAATTGATTCCATGACTCATAGGTCAAAAAATGCAGTTTGAGAAACCACTCTGGGGAATTTTATCAAAATCCATGGTTTTAAGTACATCTCAGTGTCTATGACTTTCAAGCCTACCCTCTCCTTGTATCTCCAGACTTACATATCCAGTTGCCCACTCAAAATCTATTTAGAGTTTGGACAGACATTTCAGACTTAATTTGCTCACAATAAAAACTTTATTTTTTTCCTTCCAAACTTGCTTCTTACGTAGTTTCTCCATCTTTGTAAATGGCCTACTAACAATCTAGTGGCTGAAGCCAGAAATCTAAAAATTATCCTTGATTCTTCTCTTTCCCTTTCCCCTGAATCAACTCCAACAGTAAAATTATATCATCATGTCAATTCTATGCAATAACACATTCTAAATTTGTCTCTTTTCATGTATTCTGCTAATATCCCATACAATGTAGATGTCATCTCTTGGACTGTCATAGTAGCCTCCTAAATAGTCTTTTAGCTTCAGTTCTTGCCTTTTAAGGTCCATGCTCCACACAGCAGTCTAGGTGATTTTTTAAAAACATAGATCAGCCAGGTGCAGTGGCTTACGCCTGTAATCCCAACACTTTGGGAGGCCGAAGCAGGCAGATCATGAGGTCAGGAGATCAAGACCATCCTGGCTAACATGGTGAAAACCCATCTCTACTAAAACCAAAAAAAAAAGCCAGCCGTGGTGGCATGCACCTGTAGTCCCAGCTACTCAGGAGGCTGAGGCAGGAGAATCGCTTGAACCCAGCAGGTGGAGGTGGCAGTGAGCTGAGATTGCATCACTGCACTCCTGCCTGGGCCACAGAGCGAGACTTCGTCTCAAAAAAACAAAACAAAACATAGATCATGCCCCTCTTCTCAAATCTCTCTGACTTTACTTCACTTTTCGAATCAAAATCAAACTTCTAATAGCTATCAAGGTGATCTCCTGATCCTGCATAATCTGACCTTTGCCTGCCTCTTTAACCTCATCTCTTACCGTTGTTTCTCATTACCATGTTCTGGCCATACTACCTCTTGGTGTTCTTCAAGCCCTCTGTTCTTCATATCTTGGGACTTTGCATTAGCTGTTCCCTCCATCCACTGTTGTGTTCCTTCCCCTAATGTGGAGGCAGGCTCTAGCTTGCAGTTCATGTCTCAGCTTAAACTTGACTTTCTGAGAGGCCGCTTCTGACTAACCAGTCTAACAAACCACTCTGACATTCTGTATCACATTATTTTAACTTTCTGATAACTTTTTTGTTATTTTTGTATTTTTTAATTTATCTTCTACTTGAAATTTGAATTTAATGAGAGCAATGACTTTGTTTATTTGTTGTAGCCCCAGTATCTAGGCCAATGCTGGTGTGTAGTAAGCTCTCTGTAAATATTTCTTGAGTGAATAAATGCCCACTTATAAGGACTTTATGTGAATAATCCATGTAACATATTACTCTGTATAACCTTTGATGCCTGATTTATATTTACATTTTCTCATTAGGTACAGGATTTGATGGGGATCAGTGCCTTGGAGTTCAACTACTAGAGCTGGGGAAAAAGAAAAAACAAATTTTGTATGGTGACCCTCTTCCTCTTTCAAGGAAATCCTACCTTACATGGATTGGGTTTTCAGCTGAAGGCAAGATAAATTTGTTTAAAAAAATATATATATATATAAAGCATTAAGACATTTTTCAAGAAGAAAATTATTTCATTGTTTTATTCCTAATTTCTTTAAAGATAAATTATTTCTATTTTAGATTTTAAATTTCTTTTTTAATATGTTGGCAGAACTGGGAACTGCAATGTTTAGGCAAGGTAGCCATTGTTTTATATACAAGACCTTTTTTTAATTTTTATGTTCTTTTGGGACAGGGTCTGGCTCTGTTGTCCAGGCTGGAGTACAGTGGTATGATCTTGGCTCATTGCAACCTCCACCTCCTGGGCTCAAGCCATCCTCCCACGTCAGCCTTCTGAGTAGCTGGGACTACAGGCGTGTGCCACCACGGCCAGCTAATTTTTGTATTTTTTGTAGAGACAGGGTTTTGCCATGTTGCCCAGGCTGGTGTCAAATTCCTGGGCTCAAGTGATCTGCCCATTTCGGCCTCCCAAAGTGTTCAAATTACAGGTGTAAGCCGCTGCACCTGGCTGAGATCTCTTCTCCTGAGAATTCTCATTAGAAAATTTATAAAGAGGGAAATAAGGCTGGGCACGGTGGCTCACGCCTGTAATCCCAACACTTTGGGAGGCAGAGGCAGGTAGATCACAAGGTCAGGAGTTCGAGACCAGTCTGGACAAAATGGTGAAACCCTGTCTCTACTAAAAATACAAAAATTAGCCAGGCCTAGTGGCAGTCACCTGTAGTCCCAGCTACTTGGGAGGCTGAGGCAGGAAAATTGCTTTAAACTGGGAGGCAGAAGTTGCAGTGAGCCGAGATCGTACTATTGCACTCTAGCCTGGGCCACAGAGCAATAGTAGTTTCAAAAAAAAATAGGTAAAGAGGGAAATACATTTTGCTGAAAGTTTATTACGTAGCAAGGAGGTGATACAAATCAATGATTAATTCTGTCTTTTCCTACAGATTATACACAAAACTTAGAATTTTCTAGAACTTCACTGTTTACTACAATAACTAGTAGCTATGTGTGGCTATTGAACACTTGAAATATGGCTAACTGAGATGTACTTGTATGTGTAAAATACTCTAGATTTTGAAGACAGCATGAAAAAATATAAAGATCTCAATACTTTTTTTACATTGATTACATGTTAAATGATAATATTTGGGATATCTTCGATGAAATAAAATGTATTATTAACATTAACTTCATCCTTTTTTTCTTTAAAAATATATTTTTTTGGCTAGGCATGGTGGCTCATGCTTATAATCCCAGCATTCTGGGAGGCTGAGGCAGGAGGATCACTTGAGCCCAGGAGTTCAAGACCAGACTGGGCAACATAGAGAGATGCCATCTCTAAATTATTATTATTCTTTATATTAGGAATAAATTAAGAGTCTTGCTCTGTCACCCAGGCTGGAGTGCAATGATGCAATCTCAGCTTACTGCAGCCTCTGCCTCCGGATTCAAATAGTTCTCCTGCCTTAGCCTCCTGAGAAGCTGGGATTACAGGCTTGCACCACCACATCTGGCTAATGTTGTTGGTTTTTTTTTTTTTTTTTGAGACAAATTCAGTGGGGCAATCTCGGCTCACTGTAACCTCCGCCTCCTGTGTTCAAGCATTTCTCCTGCCTCAGCCTCCTGAGTAGCTAGGACTACAGGCACATACAACCACACCTGGCTAATTTTTTTATTTTTAGTAGAGATGGGGTTTCACCATGTTGGCCAGGATGGTCTTGATCTCCTGACCGAATGATCCACCAGCCTCGGCCTCCCAAACTGCTGGGATTATAGGCATGAGCCACCACACCTTGAAATATGGCTAACTGAGATGTACTTGTATGTGTAAAATACTCTAGATTTTGAAGACTTAGCATGAAAAAATATAAAGATCTCAATACTTTTTTTACATTGATTACATGTTAAATGATAATATTTGGGATATCTTCGATGAAATAAAAAAAACCTGGCCAATTTTTGTATTTTTAATAGAGACAAGGTCTCACTATGCTGGCCAGGCTGTTCTTGAACTCCTGACCTCAGGTGACCCGCCTGCCTTGACCTTCCAAAATGCTGGGATTTCAGGGTGAGCCACCACAGCCAGCCTTAAATGTTGTTGTTGTTGTTGTTGTTGTTCAGATACTATCTGAGCAACAGATACTCAGCGTTCTGAGTAGCTGGCACTAAGAAATTAAAGGTTACACTTGTGGCTCACCTGATATTTCTATTGGATAAGTGCTATTTTAGACCAAATTCTAGAGGCTTATGACAGATAGTTTGAAAGACATTGAAGAGTACCTTATTTCATTTGTTTTCGTGTTTGTGGGTTTTTTTTAGACAGAGTCTTCACACTGTCACCCAGGCTGGATTGCAGTGACGGAATCTCAGATCACTACAACCTCTGCCTTCTGGGTTCAAGTGATTATGGTGCCTCAGCCTGCTGAGTAGCTGGGACTACAGGCACACGCCACCACACCTAGCTAATTTTTGTATTTTTAGTAGAGACGGGGTTTCACCATGTTGTCCAGGCTGGTCTCAAATTCTTGACCTCTGGTGATCCACCCGCCTCGGCCTCCCAGAGTGCTGGGATTACAGATGTGAGCCTGTGCACCTGGCCTGCGTATACCTTATTTTAAATCACCTGTCAACCCTGTCTCATGTGGACTTAAATAGTTCTCTTTTTGGAGATTCATGTTCTTCATTTACATTGCTGGAAACTTCACTTTTTCTTTAAAATAGCAACCATTTCTAGATGTGTTTTCTGTTGGGATATTAGTCATTCAGGCTTTAATAATGTGAAACCATTGATAACTTCCATTTGTATAGCTTTTTTTCTCCCAAGTACCAATTAGATCCAGACCCTGAGGAAACTGATGTTTGCAGAGTAAGGGGGGTATGAAGCCACAGATAAGAAAAGGGATAATCAGATAATTTGTCACAGATTTCCTGAGTTGGAAGCAGAATAGGTGGAGAACAAGAATGATTCCCTGGTTTCCTCGGTAAGAATTGCTTAACTAGCAATTGGGGACAGAACAGTGATGAGGCCAACAAAGAGAAGAGAGAGGAAGAAGAATACTAAAGATAAATTTTGTAAAGATCACCTTGTATCAGGTTTTGGTCATTTTTCTAAATGTTTCTCAACCAGTAGCCTTCTGATTCATGTTTCATTTTTCACTAAAATTGGCTTTATAATTATTGTCGTTATCTTCCAGCAGGTGGCATAGTTTTCACTGAAACTCAGTTTTTTCATTTTATTTGTGTAAATTTTAGTCATATCAAATCCAATTTTTTTTCTTTTTTCAGTTAGGTCTTACTCTATGGTTAAGTAAATTTTACAGCATTTTTAATCTTAGATTATGTGCTTCTGTTTTGTGTTTGCTTTTGAAAGGAAAGTTGAATCCTTGGTATGTATAATATATTTGAAATAGGGTTTCTTTAACAACATGTAGCTATGTCTCCAAATGATTTCTTTTTCTGTCGGTGTTTAGGTACTCCTTGTTACGTGGATTCAGAAGGAATCGTTAGAATGCTTAACAGAGGACTTGGTAATACATGGACTCCTATATGTAATACAAGAGAGCACTGCAAAGGAAAATCTGATCACTACTGGGTGGTTGGTATCCATGAAAATCCCCAGCAACTAAGGTGGGTTATTAAAAGAAGTAGTGTAAAGTTGATTCTTTTTTAAAAGTACTTTGAAATTCTTTTTCTGAGGCTCTTTAACTGTATTTGTCTTTTATCTTAGTCCAATTACTTGCTTTCCATAGTCACTAAATTAGGAATTTGTTCATATTCACTCTGAAGTTTTCAGTCAGTTGCTTTACTTGAAACATGTTGAACAAAATAGAAATAATTAAGGTGACCTTAACATCATTTCAGCCACACAGGGAGAGGAATTCTGGTTAAACATGGCTTTTCATCTTTTATTATCTTTTTTTTTCTTTTTTTGAGACGAAGTCTTGCTCTGTCACCGAGGCTGGAGTGCAGTGGCGTGCTCTCTGCTCACTGCAACCTCTGCCTTCCAGGTTCAAGAAGTTCTCTGCCTCAGTTTCCCAAGTAGCTGGGATTACAGGCATCCACCACCACGCCCAGGTAATTTTTTACATTTTTGGTAGAGACAGGTTTCACCATCTTGGCCAGGCTGGTCTTGAACTCCTGACCTCATGATCCACCTGCCTTGGCCTCCCAAAGTGCTGGGATTACAGGCGTGAGCCACAGTGCCTGGCTTATTGTCTTTTATTTTAATAAAATAATAATAAATATGAAAGTAAAAATAATAATGTTATTTAAACTGAATATTCAGTTGAGAATTGAAATATATAATAATTGAGGTGTTTTTTGAGATTTTTTTGCTTAATTATTGTAATAGAAGAAAGGACTAATAGAATTTTTTTTTTTGAGACAGAGTCTTGCTCTTTCACACAGGCTGGAGTGCAGTGGCATGATGTTGGTTCACTACAACCTCCACTTCTCAGGTTTAAGCTGTTCTGCTTCAGCCCCCCCAGTAGTTGAGATTACACAGGCATGCACCACGACGTCTGGCTAATTTTTGTATTTTTAGTAGAGATGGGGTTTCACCATGTTGGCCAGGCTGGTCTTGAACTTGTGACCTCAGGTCATCCACTAACCCTAGTCTCCCAAAGTGCTGGGATGACAGGCGTGAGCCACTGCACCTGGCCCTGGACTAATAGTATTTTATGTTGATCCATGTGCACAGTAAAGTTTGGGAAGTACTGCTGCTAACACATGTAAGAAATGATACATTGGCTGTGCGTGGCATGGGATGTCTTTTTGGGGTGATGAAAATGTTCAGAAATTAGTGGTGATAGTTGCACAATTCTGTGAGTATGCAAAAAACCACTGAATTATGTACTCTCTTTCTTTTTTTTTTTTTGTTTTGAGACAGAGTCTCACTTTGTCATTCAGGCTGAAGCACAGTGCTGCAATTATGGCTCATTTCAGCAGTGACATCCTGGGCTGAAGCGACTCTCACCTAAGCCTCCCAAGTAGCTGGGACTACAGGTGTGCACCACCACACCCAGCTAATTTTTGCAGAGACAGGGTTTCACCTTGTTGTCCAAGCTGGTCTCAAATTCCTAGGCTCAAAGGATCTTCCCACCTCGGCCTCCCAAAGTGTTGGGATTACAGGCATGAGCCACCGTGCCTGGCTGAATTGTATACTTACCATATGATATAGCTGGTACTGTGTGAACTCAACATTATATGAATCATATCTGTAAGGTTTAGTGTCTAATTTAAAGTGAGGAAACTGAGGCCAGTATAAGAAAAATTAGGTTCCAAAAAAAAGGAAAAATTAGGTTCCAATTTATTCGGCTCCCGGTCGAGGTTCTATGGTCTGGGGGAGGGGGGCCAGAGAAGTCGCACTTGACTTCCTGAGGCAGAGGTGGGGGGGGGGGTTATAGCGAGTGAGGGTGTCTTGATTGGTTGTGAGGGAACAGGATGTGGTCAGGGCGAGCTACTATTGGTAGGTAGGCGGGACTGCCGGTGAGTGGGCCATCCAGGGGGAGTGGGGCCAACTGCTATTGGGCAGGGTTTGGCAGGGTTTCTTTTAAATTTTGACGGGGTTTTCTAACGGCAGGCTAGGTGCCCAGTGCAGAGTCTGGTGTTGAGTGCAGATTTGAGTGTGGAGTGCAGAAGTGGGTGTGGGCTAGGTGCCGAGTGCAGAGGTGGGCGTGTCCAGCCTCCCATCAAGGCAACCAGCCTTACAATATCTTGACAAAGCTGTTATTAAAAAGGATGAGGATACAATGTAATGATATAGAAAAATCTGCAAGGTGTGTTAAGTGAAATACCATTTGTGTAAAAGAATAAAAATATATAATTATATTTGCTTTACATATGCAGAAGAATTCCTAGAACAATAAAAAGGAAACTAACAATAATAATTACCTCTCAGAAACTCAGTGGATAGTATAGGAGACTTTTCTGTTTGTTTTTATACTTTTTGAGCATATACATTGAGCATGTAACTTTGAATTACTGGTTCAAAATTTAAATAAATTGAATTTTTAAACAAAGCAGCATTTCAGTAAACTAAATCAGATAAGGCCAGAAGTTAAGTTCAAGAAAACTTCTTTGAACCAAATTATTTCTCACAGAAGACAGTAAAATAAATAAATAAATAAAAAAGTTCAAGAAGACTTATTAATTTGTCTACATGGAGGTTAATGGTGACTGATAAAAGTGATTTTAATGGCATGATAAAATGGTAAGTTCCAGATTGGGGTGGGCATGGGAGGTAAAGAAATGAAAGTAGAATATGGTGATAACTTATTATATACATATATATATTTTAAAGATGAGGTTTCACCATGTTGGTCAGGCTGGTCTTGAACTCTTGACCTCAGGTGATCCACCCGCCTTGGCCTCCAAAGTGCTTGGATTACAGGCGTGAGCCACCACGCCCAGCCGGTGATAACTCTTATCAGGAGAATTGACTATTGGGCCATGTGCAGTGGCTTACTCCTGTAATCCCAATAATTTGAGAGGCCGGGAGTTCGAGACTAGCCTGGGCAACATAGTGAGACCCAGTTTCTACAAAAAAATTTTTTTAATTAGCCAGGTGTGATGGCATGCACATATAGTCTCGGCTACTTGAGAGGCTGAGAGGGGAGGATCACTTGAGCCCAGGAGGTCAAGGTTATAGTGAGCCACGATCACTCTTCTGCACTCCTGCCAGGCGACAGAGACCCTGTCTAAAAAAAAAAGAACTTTGGAGTGAAGAGGAGCAAAGATTTGGGGTGGTACCTAAAGGAGGATATAAAGTCTTTAAGAGGTTTTTTTTTTTTTTTGAGACAGAGTCTCGTCGCTGTGGCGCCCAGGCTGGAGTGCAGTGGCGCGATCTCGGCCCACTGCAACCTCTGCCTCCCGGGTTCAAGCAATTCTCCTGCCTCAGCCTCCCAAGTAGTAGCTGGGACTACAGGCGCCTGTCACCATGCTCAGCTAATTTTTTTTTTTTTTTTTTTTTTTTTTTTAGTAGAAATGGGGATTTACTATGTTGGCCAGGCTGGTCTTGAACTCCTGACCTCTTGATCCACCTGTCTTGGCCTCCCAAAGTGCTGGGATTATAGGTGTGAGCCACGGGGCCTGACCTGAAGGGATTATTTAGCTTGGGTGATTCTACAGCATTTTTGTAATGTTTTGGTAATGAAAAAAGAAGGTGAGATTGATAATGTAAAAGAAGGAGCCAATGAAAGGAATGAAATCTTAAAAGAAAAAAGTAGTAGCTTTTAGATCACCTGTCTAAAATGGAAAATAGACATTTTAACAGTTGTGAAAGGGAAGAAAATAGGCACAAATGCAGATAGGTTTGGTAGCTGAAAGGTAACAAATGCCTATCTTCTGTTTTTGGCTTCTGTTTTGTTGGCAGATCATGAAGCAGAATTCGGTTATTTTTGGAGGCAGTGGTTGGCATTGGGGGATGTTTGAGAAGAAAAGACATAGTCTCAGGGAATGCAAAATTAAATTTAGTGGAAAACTGCAGAGGAATTGCTGGTTGTTTCTGTGTGTTTTGCCTTTACACTTGTAATCACTGAGTATTACATTCTAAATACTGACATACTTAGTATCAGAAGAAGTATATTCATTAACTTTTTTTTTTTTTAAGAGCCGGGGTCTCACTCATTTGCCCATGCTAGAGTGCAGCGGTGCAATTGTAGCTCACTGCAGCCTTGAACTCCTGGGCTCAAGTGATCCTCACACTTCAGTCTCCTGACTAGGTAGAACTATAGGCACAGGCTACCACACCTAATTTTAAAAAATATTTTATAAAGATGGGATCTCACCATCTTTCCCAGATTGATCTCAAACTCCTGGCCTCAAACAACCCCCTTGCATCAGCCTTCCAAAGTGCTGGGATTATGGTGTAAGCCATGTACCAAACCACATTCATTGTTTTTAATAGTTCTTATAGTGTACGTTGTTTTCAGGGATTTCTTGCATGTCCATTTTCAAGAATCTTGTCATTTAGTGATTTGAATTAAACAATTCATAGTCTGTCCTAATAGTAGGTTAAGGTTTGAACCTATGAGGATTTTTACTATTCTGCCTAACGCTTATTCAAGTAAGATTATTCATTTTGTTAGTGAATGTTGTTATCTTAAGGGGGTATATGAAATTACTCATTTGCAATATGTGAAATTAGTCATCTGCAAAGAATAATTTTGCTTTTTCATTTAATTTAATATATTTAATATTATAAGTATTTCATCAGTTACATCAGTTACAATTTTCACACCCTGAGTGATTTATCCAACTGGCTTTTTTTTTTTTTCTTACATGCTTTTTATTTAAGATATGTAAAGAATTTTAACTTGTTAAAAACTATGGTAATTACAGCTAGTAACATTTAACTATTACATTCAATAGTGGATAAAGAAATAATGGACTCTATAGCTTTTAGACTAAGAAGAATTTTAGAAACTGTCTATGCTAGTAGCTCCTGACATTTTCAGATATAAGAGCCTTCTTTATTTATTTGTTTAGAAACGAGTTCTCACTACGTTATCCAGGCTGGACTTGACCAAGAGTCATTTTTAAATGTTAAACAATTCATGCCTCCAAATAATAGTAGCTATAGTAGCTCTACATTTAGTATCAGCTAATAGAGAACATTTCTTTATTGAGACAGAGTCTCTCTATGTTCCCTAGGCTGCTCTTGAACTAACCTTGAGCAATCCTCCCACCTTGGCCTCCCAAAGTGCTGGGATTTCAGGCATGATAATATAAGCTTCTGTAGGCCTAAAAATTTTATTTTAATATAAAATGTATTTACAAATCACATTATCTGCATACATGTGAAATTTTTAGTATGTAAAGTGGAAACTGTTTTTGTATTTGGTCTACAGACAATTCATGGTGCTTGTGTGAATTCCTAGACCCTTTATATTAGCTCAGCAGCCCTACAGGAATAAAATCATGAGAACTACCAAGTTCTTTTGGTCTAGTTGCTGTCTTTCTTCACCTCCTGCATTTCTCCCTAATTTTTACATATGAGAAAAGTAAGGTCCAAAAAGATTAATTTGTTTGAGAGTACACATCTAGTTATTGGCAAAAAAAATTTATATTTTTTGTATTAAAATATAGGAACAATAGGAGTTAGTTGACGTATAGATTGAAAAAATAAATACTTCTCCGGCTGGGTGGGCGTGGTGGCTCACACCTGTAATCCAAGCACTTTGGAGACCAAGGCGAGTGGATCACCTGAGGTCAGGAGTTCAAGACCAGCCTGACCAACATGGTGAAACCCCATCTTAAATAAATAAATAAATAAATAAATAAATACCTCTCTCATAAAGACCAGCTTGTTATAGAATAATTGAGTAATTAGAATAGAATAATTGAATTAGTGAGGGGAATCTTGTACATTAGACATTTGAAGCACTGAGAAGATATGCTAAAAAGTCTATTGATAGAAATGTACTTATTTGTATAATATATGATAAATTGATAACTGCAGAATGTTTTCATGTTTTCCTAGCTTTATGCTGGAATAATGAACTTGAATAAGAATATTTTTTTTTCTCTCTGTGTTTTTTTGTTTGTTCGTTTTGTTGGTACACCCTTGTAGAACATTTATTTTTTAATTAATTTTTTTTTTTTGGTATATAGCCTTAAATATTTTTCAAAGATTGGAAGCTACACTTCTCCATATGGCTTACTGTACTTTTCACACCAGTTTTGCTAATATGTAGACATATTTACTGATTATTCATTTCTTTCCTATGGATAGTGGTACATGGAAGTTCAGGGAATAAAATTCTGCAGTCACTTTTAGTAACCTGTTGTTGTGTTTAATGAGACTTACCTATTCTTGCTAGCAGGAAATTTATCTTTGGCCAGGCTTCATGGTTCACAGCTGTCATCCCAACACATTGGGAGGCTAAAGCAGGTGAGGACTGCTTGAGGCCGGGAGTTTGAGACCAGCCTGGGCAACATAGAGAGACCTTGCCAGGCATGGTGGTACATGCCTGTAGTCCCAGCTGCTTGGGAGGCTGAGGCAAGAGTATGGCTTGAACCCAGGAGTTCAAGGTTATACAGCCCCTGCACCCCAACCTATGTGACAGAAGGAGACCTGGTTTCTAAAATAAGAAATAAAGAAATTCATCTTCGTATTTATTTGCATTTTTAATGCTTCTGTTTGCTCTCATTGCAGTAAAAATAGCAAATCATGTGCTTCTCTGGAAAGGTAATGTGGCCTAGTGGTCCAGAGCGCAAGCTCTTGAGTCACACTGCCTACTATGGTATCCTGGCTGAAATCCTCGCTCAGTAGCTCTGGTGTGTTACTTACACTTTAACTCTGTGCCACTGTTTCCTCATATTTCCCCATTTCACAGAAGTTCTGTGAAGATGAAGTGAGTTAGTGATACCTCTTCCTTTATTATTTTCACTTTAAATGCATTTTCTAACCCAACTCAGTAGTATTTATGCTTTCTTTTTGTTCAGAGATCCTTTAAAAGAAAGTACATTTTGTGAAAAATAATTTTTAAAAACTTGTTGGACACCGTGGTGTGTGCCTGTAGTCCCAGCTACTCAGGAGGCTGAGGCTAGAGTATCGCCTGAGTCCAGGAGTTCTGGGCTGAAGTACGCTATGCCGATGGGGTGTCCATACTGAGTTTGTCATCAATATGGTGACCTCCTGGGAGCAGGGGACCACCAGGTTGCCTAAGAAAGGGTGAACCGGCCCAGGTTGGAAACGGAGTAGGTCAAAACTCCTGTACTGATCAGTAGTGGGATCACACCTGTGAATAGCCACTGCATTGCAGCCTGGCCAACATAGCGAGACCCTGTCTGTAAAAAAAAAAAAAATTAAATTAAAAAAATTTTTTTAAAAAACTCATTTGAGAGCCTGCCACAGTGGTGCACATCTGTAATCCCAGCTACTTAAAAGACTGGGGCAGGAGGATCACTTGAGTCCAGGAGTTTGCAAATAGCCTGGGCGACAGCAAAATGCCATCTCTTTAAAAAAAAAAAAAGCATTAATTTAAGTCAGTATAAAACTTTAATCATGAATACGAAGTTGGGCATGGTGGCTCAAACACTAGTAATACCAACACCTTGGGAGGCCGAGGCAGATTGATTGCCTGAGGTCAGGAGTTCAAGACCAGCCTAGCCAACATGATGAAACCCTGCCTCTACTAAAAATACGAAAACTAGCCAGGTGTGATGGACACCTGTAATTCCCAGCTACTCGGGAGGCAGAGGCAGGAGAATTTCTTGAACCTGGAAGGTGGAGGTTGCAGTGAGCTGAGATTGAGCCACTGCACTCCAGCCTGGGCAACAGAGCAAAACTCTGTCTCAAAAAAAAAAAAATTATGAATATGAGAAATTACTGATTTGTAGTGGTGTCATCCCTACCCCTTGTTGAATTGAACTTCAGTTTAGCAAGTATTGTTTCTTCTAAAGATTTTTTCATGACACTCCTGGTTAATATATAACTGAGAGTTAGCAAATTTTGCTGTGTTACAGTCTAATTTGCTCTCTACCAACAGTGACCTTCTTTCTTTTTCTGTTTAGTTTTTAAAAACTCTTAATACAGTTACTTAATATGCTTGAAAACTAGACATTTTTTCTAGTTGTGTTCATTGAATTAGCATTTATTATAGTACTGACTAGATGTGCTATACCTCACAAAGATAAATGAGGCTGTGGCCTGGAAGAAGTAGGCTTGTAAAAATCATTATACTATTCCCAAATAAGTGCTTTGAAAGAGATGTGAGCAAAGTCCCCTTGAATGCAGAAGAGAGTCCTGTCTAACATAGAAGAAAAAGCAAAACTTGCTGGCTGGGACAGGGTTAATCTGGACACTGGATCTAGTTTTCTTCAGTTTGGTATTTTTAAATTTAATTTAATTTTTGTTTATTTATTTTTTGAGACAGTCTCATTCTGTTGCCCAGGCTGGGTTGCAGTGGCATGATCTCAGCTCACTGCAACCTCCGCCTCCCGGGTTCAAGTGATTCTCTTGCCTCAGCCTCCCAAGTAGCTGGTATTACAGGCATGTGCCACCATGCCCAGCCAATTTTTTGTATTTTTAATAGAGACAGCATTTCACCAGGTTACCCAGACTGGTCTTGAACTTCTGAGCTCAGGTGATCTGCCGGCCTCGGCACCCAAAGTGCTGGGATTGCAGGTGTGAGCCACCATGCCCTGCCAGTTTGGCATTTTAAAACTCTTCTTTTAATATAACAAAAGAACAGGTTTTGTGGTCAGTTTGAAAACAAATTGAAGTAATTTTTTTTTATTTTGAGACAGGATCTCTCTCTTGCCCATACTTGGGGGCAGTGGTGTGATCTCAGGTCACTGCAACTTCTGCCTCCTGGGCTCTAGCGATTCTTCCTCCTCAGCCTCCCAAGTAGCTGAAGCTACAGATGCATGCCACCATGCCCAGCAAATTTTTGGAAAAGATGAGGTTTTGTTATGTTGCCAGAGCTGGTCGTGAGCTCCTGAGCTCAAGCGATCTGCCTACCTCAGCCTCCCTGTGTACTGGGATTACAGGCACGAGCCACTGCGCCCAGCCACTTTTATCTTCTTAGTAAACCAGATTTTCGGGTTTTTTTTTTTTTTTTACATTACTCTTCCAAATGGTCTGTGCACATAGTTTTCAGGAAACTCCTTCGTTGCCATCAGAACTGACCAAATTAGCAGTTTAAACATGTTTGTTTTTTCTAGAATTCTTCTATGAAAGGGATATTTAACAGAAAATATCTTTTTAGTTCAAGTCTTTAAAGTTAAGGAAAGGTTAAGAAAATGCAAATTGGTGCTCTGCTTTGATGTAAATGTGGCTTAGAAAGTAACTTAATAAAATCCTACTCAATATTTCATTTTTCTTTGCGATAACTGTTTACTGTGTGTAAATCCATAAAGTGAGCTGTAAAATGTTTTTAAACAGGACATTTTAGGTAAATATGTTTAGGCAATTAATGTTGTTTCTAGTGTTCCTTCTAATTTTGTTAATTTACATATATATGTACTTGGATTCATCTTTTATGAATACACATGTTCTTTTTCATTTTGCATGACTAGTAAACTACTGATTCTTTTAAATAGAGATTTATGAGAGGATTGCCACAAGATTATTTCAAACTTGAGGTATTCGCACTGCCACCTCATAAGAAAACTAGATTTTTAAATAATATCATAAAAGAGAAGGAAGAACGAAATGAGATTGTATGTTCAAAAAAATTGGAACTCTAAAAAACATTTATATTTTTATTGTATAGTCAGAAAAAAGAAAGAAGGGAGGATATTTAAGTCTCACAAGAAAAGGGCCTGAGTAGTTTAAGAAGGATTGTAGATATTGTCACTTACTTGTTTTCTGATTACTCTAGTGGGCATTTGATAATACTGGAAGATATTTATAAAATTTTTAAGCCCAAGGGTCTAGCTTCTACTTAGTATCTCCCTTCAAGAATGTCCTAATTAAAAGGCTATCCTGTAAATTAAATGGATGATTATTAGTAAGCATTCAACAAGAGATTGTGTCTTTTTAAATGACTTTATGAAAATACGAAATTTGCCCGTGGTACTTGTAGTGTGCAGCCATGGTTTTCCAGTGCTTTTCTAATAAATAAATTGGAGTACATAAGTTGAAAGAGTTTTATATATATATAAATCATTCTATGATTAATGAATGCTTTTTAGTTAATCAGTTGCAAGACTACTACTCATGATGGGCATGTTTGAATGTTTACATAGCCTACTCAGAACAGGTTTAGACAAAGTCCTTGCCCATTGACCTATTACCATGTAAGGCAACCTTTCATTTATCAGAGTAGATATAGATTGTAGCCTTTCTAATAATAGTGAATTTTCTGCTCCACTCTGACCAATATCTAATAAACACTTACCTATATTGGGCATTTTACCATCTTTCTCTCTCTCTTTTTTGGAATGAAGTCTTGCTAGGTTGACCAGGCTGGTCTCCTGGCTTAAGCGTTATCTTTCTGCCTCAGCCTCCGGAATAGCTGGGATTACAGGTGTCCACTACCACGCCTGACTATTTTCTCTTTTTTAATACTTTATACCAACAGTACTAAGAATTCCCAAACAGTACTAAGAATGAAAGTGGATCTGTTTCATTGGCTTTATTTTTATTTTATTTTATTTTTTAAGACAGAATCATGCTATGTTGCCCAGGCTAGAGTGTAATAGCACAATTTCCCAGGTTCAAATGATTCTCGTGCCTCTGCCTCACAAGTAGCTGGGATTACAGGCATTCACCACCACATCCAGATAATTTTTGTATTTTTTAGTAGAGATGGGTTTTTGCCATGTTGGCCAGGCTGATCTCAAGCTCCTGGCCTCAAGTGATCTGCCTGCCTCGCCTCCCAAAGTTCTGGGATTACAGACATGAGCCACCACACCTGGCCAACATATATTTTTTTTAATTTTCAACTTTTATTTTAGATTCATGGGGGGCATGTGCAGGTTTGTTATAAGGGTATATTGCATGATGCTGAGGTCTGGGGTATGACTGAAACCGTCACTCAGGTAGTGAGTATAGTACCCAATAGGTAGTTTTTCATCCCTGGCTGCTGTCCCTCCCTCCCCTCCTTATAGTTCCCAGTGTCTGTTTTTTCATATTTATGTCCATGTGTATCCAGTGTTTAGCTCCCACCTGGGAGAACATGCAGTATATGGTCTTCTGTTTCTGCATTAATTTGATTAGGATAATGGCCTCCAGCTGCATTCATGTTGCTGCAAAGTACATGATTTTACTTTTTTATGGCTGTGTGGCATCCGTGATGTGTTGTGTACCACATTTTCTTTATCTAGCCCACTGTTGATGGGCACATAGGTTGATTCTGTCTTTGCTATTGTGAATAGTGCTCCAGTGAACATATGAGTACATGTGTCTTTTTGGAAGGATGATTTCTTTTCCTTTGGATATATATCCAGTAATGGGATTGCCAGATCAAATGGTAGTTCTATTTTTAGTTCTTTGAAAAAGCTCCAAAGTGCTTTCCGCAGTAGCACAACTAATTTACATTCCCATCAACAATGTTTAAGCTTTCCTTCTTCTACCTCTTTTTTTTTTTTTTTTTTACATTATTTTGAGACAGGGTCTCGCTCTGTTGCCCAGGCTGAAGTGGAGTAGCACAAACATAGCTCACTGTAGCCTTGAATTTTGGGGCTCAGTGATCCTTCCACCTCAACTTCCTGAATAGCGAGGACTACAGGCACATGCTACCACACCAGGCTAATTTTTAAATTTTTTTGTAGAGACGGGTCTCCGTTTGTTGTCTGGGCTGGTCTCAAACTCCTGGGCTCAAATAATCCTCCTGTCTTGGCCTCCCAAAATGCTGGGATTACAGATGTGGGCCAGTGCACCCGACTTGTTTACTCTTGGTAGTTTCTTTTGCTTTTCAGAAGCTCTTTAGTTTACTTAGGTCCCACTTGTCAATTTTTGTTTTTGTTGCAGTTCCTTTTGAGGACTTAGTCATGAAATATTTACCAAGGCCAGTGTCTAGAAGTGTATTTGCTAGGGTTTCTTCTGGGATTTTTATAGTCTGAGGCCTTACATTTAAGTGTTTAATCCATCTTGAATTAATATTTACATATGGTGATAGGTAAGGGTCCAGTTTCATTCTTCTGCATGTGGATAGCCAGTTATCTTAGCACCATTTATTGAGTAGGGATTCCTTTCCCAGTTGCTTATTTTTGTCAACTTTGTCAAAGATCAGTTGGTTGTAGGTTTCTGGGTTCCCTATTCTGTTTCATTGGTCTGTGTTTCTGTTTGTGCATCGGTACCATGTTCTTTTGTTTGCACTAGCCTTGTAGTACAGTTTGATATTGGGTAATGTGATACCCAACATCAAACTGTACTCCAGCTTTGTTCTTTTTGCTTCAGATAGCTTTGACTATTTGGGCTCTTTTTTGGTTCCATATGAATTTTAGAATAGTTTTTTCTAATTCTGAAAAATGACATTGGCAATTTGACAGGAATAGTGTTAAATCTGTAGATAGCTTTGGGAAGTAATGGTCTTTTTCTCTTTTTATTGGTGCTGTGACTCCGATGTGAACCAAGGTTGCTTCGGACACAGTATAGCCGTTTTAATGATACTGATTCTTCTAATCCATGAGCATGCAATGTGTTTCCATTTGTTTGTGCTATCTGATTTCTTTCAACAGTGTTTTATAGTTCTTTTAGAGATCTTTCATTTCCTTGATTAGATATATTCCTAGGTATTTTATGTATTTGTATGCCTATTGTAAATGGGATTGCATATGTGATTTGACTCTCAGCTTGAACATTATTGGTGTATAAAATTGCTACTGATTTTTGTATATTTATTTTGTATCCTGAAAGTTTGCCAAAGTCTATCATAATTAGGAGCCCTTTAGCAATTTTAGGTATAGAGTCGTATACTCAGCAGTTTCTTTTCCTATTTTTTTCTCTTACCTGATTGTTCTGGCTAAGACTTTCAGTACTCTGTTGAATATGAGTGAAGAGAGTGGCCATCCTTGTCTTATTCCAGTTCTTAAGGGTAATGCTTCCAGCTTTTGCCCATTCATCTGATGTTGTCTGGGTTTGCCATGGGTGGCTCTTATTTTGAGTTATGTTCCTCGATGCCTACTTTGTTGAAGGTCTTTATTGTTAAAGCTTTTTCTGCATCTGTTGAGATGATCATGTGGTTTTTGTTTTTACTTCGTTGATGTAGTGTATCACATATATTGATTTGCATATGCTGAACTACTTTACATGCCAGGAATAAAACCTACTGGTTGTGGTGCGTTAACTTTCTGAAGTGCTGTTATATTCGGTTTGCTAGTGTTTTGTTGAGGATTTTTGTATCTGTGTTCATCAGGGATACTGGCCTGTAGTTTTTTTGTTGTTGTTGTGTCTTTGACAGATTTTGGTATCAGGATGATGCTGGCTTTATAGAGTGATTTGGGGAGGAGTTGAGTTTTTGGAATATTTTTAGTAGGACTAGTACCAGTTCTTCTTTGTGTGTCTAGAATTCAGCTATGATCTCTCTGGTTCAGGGCTTTTTTTGGTTAATAGGTTTTTTTAAGTTACTGATTCAGTTTTGGAACTCATTATTGGTTTGTTCAAATTTCTGTTTGTTTCTGAGTTGATCTTGGGAAGTTTTATGTTTCCAGTAATTAATCCATTTCCTCTAGATTTTCTTTTTTCTTTCTTTCTCTCTCTCTTTTTTTTTGAAACAGGGTCTCACCCAGGCCAGCATGGTCATGGCCCACTGCAGCCTCGACCTCCCAGGCTCAATTGATCCTTCCATCTCAGTCTCCTGAGCAGCTGGAACTACAGATACACACCATCAGGCCTGGCTAATCTTTAAAATTTTTTTATAGCAATTGGGTCTCATTTGGTTGCCCAGGCTGGTCTCAAACTTCTGATCTCAAGTGATTCTCCCACCTTTGCCTCCAAAAGTATTGTGATTACAGGTGTGAGCCATTTCCTCTAGATTTTCTGGTTTGTGCATATAGAAGTGTTCATAATAGTCTCTGATGATCTTTTGTATTTCTGTGGAATCAATTTGCCATTTTCTGATTGTAACTATATGCAGCTTCTCCTTCTCTTTGTTAATCTAGGTAGGAGTTTATTAATTTTGTTTATCCTTTCAAAAAACCAATTTTTTTTGTTTCATTGATCCTTCGTATGGATTTTTGAGTCTCAATTTTGTTTAGTTTTGCTGTGATTTTAGTTATTGCTTTCTTCTGCTAGCTTTGGGGTTCTCTTTTTTCTAGTTTCTTTAGATGCAATATTAGGTTGTTAATTTGAGATCTTTCTAATTGATATAGGTGTTTAGTGCTATAAACTTTCCTGTTAACATTGCTTTTGCTGCATCCCATATATTTTGATATGTTGTGTCTGTTTTCATTTATTTCAAATAATATTTTGATTTCTGCCTTAGTTCTCGGTTTCCCCCAACCCTTCCATGCCCTGCTGTTGCTATATTATCCTTTAAGCTTCCTTACTGTCAGATTGCAACAGAGAAAGGACAAATGGAGGTATGTGGAAGTCTTACCTTAACACTTTGAATTTGTTAATGCAGCACCTATGATACATACCCTTTAAAAT